>JARKIF010000059.1:0-244963 GCA_029378245.1 Roridomyces roridus
ATTCAGGACACTACCGCCGCTATTTCCGATTCAATCGGTTAGCTGAAATTGAGCTGATGTCGCAAACCTTGTGGCGGCTGGCGCAGTGAGGATTTTTCAAGTGCGCATATAGAATGTTTTCTCTGTCATCATTCCCGCTCAATTCTCCGCTCAGATGGACGGTCGGATCTCAATCGAGAAAATCCTGGCCCTTGTAATAGAGAGTTGCCAAAAACGCAGGTGAGTTCGATATCTTGTGCTTAAATTTCAACACTCATCGCGTAGAGGAACAAAAAGTGCTGGATACCATTCCTCATGCGGACGCAGGGTATCGCTGCGTGCACGATCTGAAGAGCGAATTCTTACCTGGCACCCGCCAGGAGCTGTTTGAGGAACTAAATCATGGCTGGACCACCCCGCTCAGCGGCCAGTCTACTTTCTCAGCGGCGGGCGCTGGTCTGGGCAGTCCTCCATCACGCATCAACTATGCACGCGCCTCGATGTATCCGCTGATCATTGGGCCTCGCCTCGGCGCTTCGTTTTTCTTTGTCCGTGGCAGCGGGGACCTTGAATCTGCGAGGCTGTTCTTCTCCAGCCTCGCACACCAGCTCGCGCTATCGCAGCTATCCTTCCGTCCCCACATCATTGCCGCTGCCCGCGAATATCTCAAACGCGGATCCCGCCAGCAGATGCAACACACCTTCGAAGAACTCTTTCGCCGCCCTTTCCAAGGGACTGCTGTGACACTGCCGAATCCAGTTGTCCTTGTAATTGACGGGCTCGACGAATGCGGGGAGCGAGAACTCATTCCCAATTTGCTGGAGTTATTGCTCGAGCTACCCACCATGCTACCCGGAATTCGGCTCTTTCTGACCTCACGTCCAGAGCCGCATATTCAGTCGGTGCTCACTTCCGCCTCTGTGCTCCCAAGCATATTGTACCGCAGTCTCAATGAGACCGTGGCCCAATGGATTATGGGAGGGTGACATCCGTCTCTACCTCGAGCAGACAGTTCCAAACATGAGGCCATACGGCGACTTCGTGCGCGACAATCCCGACCAGCTTGAACGGCTCATCAAGCGCGCTGCTGGCGTCTTCAACTTTGCGCGAGTCACCGTAAGGTTTCTGGATGCATACCACGACCACCCGGAGGAGCAATTTACGCTACTTCTCTCCGACGGGGGGACCGGCCTCTCTGCTCTCGACGCTCTTTACCTGCAGATCTTGTTGTTGGCTTTCCCACCAGAAGGTTGGAGTGCTCCCCTGCGCGCCGCACGCCTTCGCTCCTTTCTTATTTTAATCGCACTATGCTCCGGGACACTGACACCGGAATTCATGGCGTGTTTCAAACTCGAAACCCAACTCAGCAAGGCTGACATTATCGGGATCACCGACCGGTTGCGCTCAGTCCTGCTAATCGACTCGCAGGGTCGCATTGTCGCCCTGCACGCCACCTTCACAGAGTTCCTCCTCAACCCGAAGCGGTGTGCCCATCCGCTCTACCACATTGATCGGGCTACCGGCAACGCACTCTTGGCATCTGCGTGCATGGGCGCCTACACATTCCCAAACAGCTCTCACCTTCTCCCTAGCGGCACCGTGGAGACCGTGAACATCCCACTCAGGAATTACATGCAATATTCCCAGCAGTACAGGGATGCCCATCTCTCAGCAGCGCAATTTACCAGTGCATTGAAAGGGGATTTTGTTCATTTCATCGAGATTCAGATGCCGATCTACATGGCGGTCACGCGGCCAGTTAACAGGGGCTCCCCCGATTTGAAGGGGTGGCTCTCGGTGAGTGAATTCCTCCATGGTCAACCTCTTTCTCTTGCTCACTCGAGCCAAAAGGGTGCGGAGGATGGAACCCAAATCATTATTGAGCACACGAAATCAGAGGCTTACCACAAGCTGGCTTGGAAGAGGTTCCTCGCATCTCACTGTCAGTTCCCTGATGTCAGCGCCAAAGATGTTACGGAACAGATACAACAAGAATTGGGCGTCCGATATCACGCGGATCTCATGGTTAGCGACACGGATATCGTGCGGTTTCGAGCCGCGCATGATGGGTTGATAGAGCAGATCCGGGCCGCCGGCCCGGAGGTGCAGGAGGTGTGGTTAAATGTTGCGTGGTTGCACTGAGGTCGGCGGTGACGCTGAAATTCACGGCCTCTATTCACTTACCCGTGCCGATGATTTTCACTCCAAGAACACCGCGAATTTCGTCTTGATTCCCTGAAATTCACGGCAAACTGATTCATGCAAAAAACCGAACACATCGCGTACATCTATTCAGGCACATATGGTCGTGAAATACATCGAACAATCAGTGAATACATGCTGAGCTTTTTCAAAAGACTAATGAAATTCAAGCAAATTTTCAATTGAATTCAGATTGTTTTCTACGTGAATACAAGTCTAATCATGGTCGGAAAACAGTGCTAGCTCCCCAGGTTGCCGCCGCCTTCCTCCGCGCCAACAAGCTACCTGGGTGCTCGCCCTCGTCCTCGTCAATCAGTCAATATCATGCAGCCGCATCGCTCAGTGTCGTCCGATCACTGGACGCGATGGGCAGAGGGCCGTCGTCGCTGTAGATGTCGTATCAGCAGCTTGTCGAGAGAGGACAGGATAATGCATAACACACCATGTAGATTCCCATACCACCGTAGTTCCTGTCAAGTGGTGCACAGATACAAATGAGTGTGTCAAGGCCCCTGAGGGTGTGCGAGACTTGAGAACTTGGGAGTTGTGTTCCAGTCGGGACCGGACCCGGAGGCGAGCGAGCGGGACATGGAGGGAGGGAGGGAGAGAGTGGCGAGTGGGGCAGCGGCGAGTGCTACGTACTTATATTCAGTCTTCTCCGTTTGGCGGTGGAGCCAGGTGGGGCCAATTGAGTTGAGCTCCAATCCGCAGCAGGCCCCGAGGATTCAAGCCAGAAAAGCGAGGGCAGCGGCCTGGGTATGCTGTTGGCGACAAGGGAAGGACAGGATGGTCAATGTCGAACACGGGAATGGAGGTCCAGGTGGTGGGAGACGGAGAGCTAAGTACGTGATGCTGATCAGCGAAGACGTCATCTTGCTCCACCTTTGCTCCACCTCGCTTGGCAACCAGTCGACAACACAACGACAACGACGACGAACTCGGGGACGGAATGCAAAACCAGGACTCAGGAGGCTCGGAGCTGAAATGGAAGATGTGGAAGATCAGTGAGAATTTCCTTGACTGTGAAATTCACGTACTTTTATCATGAACCACCGAAATACATGATTTGGGTGGGTGAATGAAATCTACGTGAAATCACATTCACATAGAAAAGTACGCAATTTTTCTCTGTTACATGAAATTCATACAAACTTATATCCTCAGTGTTGGGTTACTAAGTTGTAGTAACTAGGATGAGGCTTTTATACCTCTAATATGCAACAAGGAATGGTCGAGTACCTTCACATCTAGTTTTTCGGTTCATTTATTTCGACCCCAGTTTGGCTGAGAACCATCCATATCTGTCTGCGCTGCCAAAAAGCAGCATTTACACCGCAGCGAAACAAAAGTCTCGGGCCATTACTTGGCCATTACTGTTGCAATTTGAGTTGATATTCTGAAACAAACAGCATGTGCCGGCTCAAGTGATCTATTCCAGTCCCCCAGACGGTTCATTGGCCCTCCGAGTGTCAATCCATGTGAGTTTAAATATCGTCGTTTTTTGGCCTATGCGAGCAGCTGTCCGATTTACCATTTTGGGACCATTCACATGCCGGGACTTGTTCCATCGTGTTCGCAGACCCAAAAAAAGGGGGTGGGGCGGTGGAGGCTTTGAGGCTGGCCGGGGAACTTTGAAGACGGCGGCCGCGCCCTCGTGCGCTGTACGGCAGTGTATGGCCAATCAGAATTTCTGTTTTCCGAATGTGACAACGCGACGTTGACCAAGAACCTCGCGGATGCGCTATTCTGGGAAGCATCACCGATCCTCGGACTACGTTGGGGCCGCAATCCAATGATTCCAAAACCAAGAAAATCTGCGACGTCACGGTCTTGGACGGAAGACGAGAAGCAACGTTTGTGGCTCGTCAATTGAATTGTGTCATCTCTCTTAGTTGTCTCTGAAGCTGAGAATCCAGTGCATCTCCACTCGGAAGCAGGCAACGAACAGGATCAAAAAATATCTCCGACACGGCAGTGAGAGTCCTCCTCAGTCAAAGCTGTTCAAAGTGTGGTACAAACGAGACACGCCCGCGGCTCACTCAGTCTCACAGCAATTACCCGTGCGCGGATCCATGTCTCCCAGTCCCTTGAGCAGCGGGCCCCGAAATAAAGCTCTCGGCCCCGCCCATGTTCGGAAGCTCCAACTGGAGGTGATACTAGTCTCAGATCTCCCTCGTGGACCGGTCACCGCTTCGTCTAAGTTTTATACCACGCTGTCTCGCTTAGTGGGGCCCAGTAAAATACTTCGCCTCGCCTCGACGACGACGAGACCCGCTTTCCCTTCGCCACCCATGTCGACTCCGGCTTTCGATGCGGACACCACTCTGGGTGAGCGAGCCCTCCCTCCCGCGGTGTACCCTGCTATCCAGAAGAAGGATGACTGACCCTCTGGGCAGGGGCTCTGCTGGTCGGCACCCTCGTCTCATTCGCTCTATTCGGGATCGTTACCACGCAGGCGTACATATATTTCGGACGTTTCCCGAAAGACCCGCGAGGATTGAAAGCTATGGTGCGCCCACAAAGCGTACGGCACTTTGAAAACACCGCTGACGTCTCATAATCGCAAGGTTGCCGGCGTCTGGTGAGTCGGATACTCGGGCATGAGATAACTGACCAAGATGTATCCTCAGGCTGGGTGAAATAGCGCATGTAATATGCATAGGACATGCACTGTATGTCATGGTGATCAAGGATTACGCTCACCCCGAGCGCCTGGCCCAAATACCACGGTCTCTCTACGCAGCCAGTTTCTTCGGCGGGCTCATCTCTTCCTCCGGTGCGTCCCGCTATCCCTCACTCCGCCCTCCTGCCCTGACTCGCTATGCACAGTCCAAAGCTTCTTCGCATATCGGATATACATCCTCTCCCGAAGCTTATGGATTCCCCTCATCTGCTGGTGCATGTCCCTCTTTCGCGTCCTCCCATCCAATATCGTGGCATTCGCCTACGCAATACACGAACCCACAGACGAGTTTCAGAAAAAGTGGTCCTGGCTGTTCGATGCGACGTGGGCTGTGAGCGCCGCCAATGATATATTGATTGCGGCTTCGTTGGTGTATATTTTGTATCGGGAGCGAAGCCAGGTGCATAAAAAGTGAGTCCACTTCTGTTACCTGGAACTTCTCGTGGCTGATGATCTCCTAGCACCGCGGCGATGGTGGATAGACTCATTGCATGGACGATTGGTGCGTCGAGTTGATCTTTGTTACCGGCCGCTGCTGACGGGCTTGATAGAAACCGGTGTAGTTACGAGGTTCGTCGCAGCGGCTTCCTTGTGAGATCTCACTAACCTTCCATCTATAGTGTCGCCGGTGTTGTCATGCTTGGACTGTTCCTCGGACTGCCGACCTCTTGTAAGAAAGTCTATATCACATATTCCGCGGCGTTCATAGTCCTACAGTTGCCTATATGGCTCTCTTCGTCGTCATGGCCCGGCTTTTCTCCATCTCCCTTTTCGCCAGCCTCAACTCCCGAACGTCCTTGTCAAATCAAACTCAGACTACCGAGTTGTCCTTGCCGACTATAGGAACGACGGTAGGCTCTCGCCTCAATCAAATGTTGGACCTTGCTGACAACCGACCATGATTCAGTCTGCAGCAGATTTCCACTTCTCGAGCTCGAGCTCGAGGTCGGTAGAGATGAATAAGCTTACAGTAACGAGTCGAGATAGTAATTGAAGAGGCGTCGATTCGCATTTTACAGAAATTGTATGATTAAATAATTCAGTGTATTTCTTGGCCCGTAGAGCTCTTTGACGAAGACTTGTTCCTCGACGCTCGTCACCGTTGAGGAGAACATCACATCACAACATCTCTGCAGCAACATGTTAGCTCCACCGCACACCCGAGATGTGCGGGTGATCCGGTTGCGTTCTTGAGATACGAACGGAGCTGGACGGAGGTTTTTCGGAGGTCGAACTCGACCAGACTCGACCGCCGATGCGCGGGCAAGATAGGGGTGTTTGTTCCCGGATCAAACTGGGTACGGTCATTCAACGGTCATCAAACAGATTTAGTCACACGCTTGACATACCGCCCTTTGACCGCCCTTAGCCTTTCCCTCGCCTCGCTGCCCCATGTCCACCTGCCGCTCGCCGCTCAACTCCTTCGACCGCGACGACGGAGCCCTTCCAGAGCTCGACAAGTACACGGCCTTGCGTGGCAGGCAGCACGATTTTTGACTTGTATCGCCTAGATCTTTTCGTGATCTTCCTGCTATCCGGCAAGACTGGCATAAGAGCTGGGCTTTCGTGAGTCTCCTCTTCGCTACTTTTCACACATTGAAGAGGACCGAGTAGCTCCGGGAGACACTGCAAGATCTCGAAAGTCGCGGTGTCGACCCACTCAAAGCCGTGCAGGGACTGCTGTATGTCAAGGGGCTGGAGGAAGATGGTGCGTCGCTCGATACTGCCTCCATCGAGCACTTCGACAACCAGTTGGGCACCAACTACGTCCCAACACCCGACGAACGCACGCAGCTCCGCACATTCTGTAGCGCGGGGCTACAAAAACTCGCTGCTCTCAATGCAGAGCGAGCTCGGCACGTTCAGCACGTGTGGCGCACAAACATCCGGCGTCACGCATTGGAGGAGCTTCTCAACCCGTACCTCGCCCTCATCTCCCCCGCGCGGACAATGCCACCCGAAATCCTGCAGGAGATATTCCTCGCGTGTCTCCCGACGAGGCATAATCCCATCATGCAGTCGACGCAGGCACCTCTCCTCCTCGGTCGTGTGTGCAGTTTGTGGCGCAAGATATCAATATCGACGCCGGAACTGTGGGCACCCATCCATATTGTCATTCCCCGTGGCGGTACGCCCTGGGCTCAGCACGAGGATTCTGAGCTGCACGAGGTATATTGTCGAGGACTCCGCGAGTGGATGAGTCGTACCGGAGACCACCTTCCGATCTCCATATCCATTTGCGCGCCCCTGTCGCTCGCAATCCCGCAGGCCTTCCTCGACGAGCTGCTCCCGTATCGACATCGCTGGCATATCGTGTATATCGTGCATGCTGGCCCAGTGCAGTCGACGACGCTCAACCCTGACGAGGTACCCATGCTCAAGAGTCTCGAGATTCACCACACGGGATGGCAGGACACGGGCGGACTGCAGTTTCGGGGTGCTCCTCCGATATTGACGTCGCTCACGCTCAAGTACGTCAACGGTCATATTGCAATTCCGACGTATCAGTGGGACCATCTCACGACGCTCTGCGTCGAGACCCAGTCGTCCTTCTTCCTCCTCAGCTTCACAGAGGCGATGGAGCTGCTCTCGCAGTGTAGGCGGCTCCAAGTGTGTTGTCTCAAGTTCCCCTACGAACAGGAGGCCGAGGGCACAGCGCCGACTCCCGATACGACTCCGAACAGGATTACGCTATCCAGTCTCCATTCCTTTGAGCTCGTCGCCATGCTCACGAGCGATGCCACCTTCAACATCGCCGCCGTCATGAACCTCCTCATCCTCCCCTCCTTGCGCACCCTCAAAGTTCAAGGCGCGATCCCACCAAACCTAGCGGGTGTCCCGGACGAGCTTTCGGACATGATGCTCGCGCTCGACTCGCTCATCAAGCGCTCGGGCTGTGCGCTCGAGACACTCAAGATCTCCCAGCCCGTCGGCGACGTTGGGTTTTTCTTGCAGTGCCTCGATCGTGTACCGCATCTGGCGGAGCTCATCATTGACCAAAAACAGACGACCTTCCGGGATCTGAGGCTGGGTATCGACCCTGCTCCGCTACTCCTTGCCTTGGCTGAACGCGTCGAGTCCAATTCGAGTCATAAGACGCATCATCGACGGGAGCACCATCAATTGCGTTACGTCCCGCGCCTCCGCCGGATTTCTCTCATCTACTGCGACCCGACGGAGAAGCACCATACGCTCATCGCTGGCCTCCTCCATCCCCGCGTGCGTAGCGGAGTTTTGCGCTCGGCTACTATCTCGCTCAAGTACCCGTTGGCGAGCGGGACGCTTGGGAGGTTGCGCTCGGATGGGATTGTTGTTAGTGAGCCGCCAGTGAGGGAGACCAATACCCATGCTGTACCGGTGAGGGATGCTGAGCAGCGGTGGGAGGGGATACCGGTGGAGGAGAGGGAGGTGCATGGGCCTGGGGGACGGATTTCGGGGTGACGTCGATCTGTATGGATTTTCTCGTTTTCTTTGGGTATTATAGAAAATGTTGACGGATTCGGTTAAGCAGGATATATTTATTGCTTTCGTCTGCGCTCAGTCTGTAACCATCTTCACACGAAGTGGAAGCCCCTTCTCCTCAAAGACCTTCCCGTCCCTTACAACTCTCACCGAGGGCGATATGATCTGCGACAGGTTCCACACAATTTCATCCCCTTCCGAGCCCGTGCCCGCGCCCGTTGTAGAAAATTCGAATCGCCGGAGTAATGTTGTCAAGAAGATTTCTGGAATCCGGTCAGCGCAACCCCCGCCAGCGGATTGTAGGACGCACTGATCTCGATTTCAGCGAACTTGTACCCACTTGCGTTTTTCTTCAGCATCTGTGTTCCGACACCGAGATGGACAGACTCACATGCACGCCCTCTTCCCGCCCAAGAACGACAGCCTGTCGCCGAGAGTCAGCCCTTGAGCTTCCTCGCACCGGAATGCTAGGTACTCACATTCCTGAATAAACCCCAGGCAGCCTCTCCTTCTCCCCTTTACCCCGCTCCCCAGTTCCGATTCCAAGCCACCTCTCAGGCTTCCAATCCGCAGCGTCTTCCCCCCATACGCATTTCATCCTATTTGCACCTGCGATACCGAGGAAGAGTGTCGTGCCGCGTGGGATTCTCACTGCGGTCTCGGCACCGGAGGGCAGGAGGTATGGGATGATGCGGTCCTCCACGGCGCTAGGATGACGGACGTCCGAGGTGAGATTTACGCGTAAGATGAGGATTTGGAGGCACTTACGTGCGGCGGACGAAAGGCACTGGTGGATATCTGGCAAGTTTCGGTCATTGTCAGTATATTTTATTCATTAATTGGAGAGAGAGGAGTGAAGCAATACTGACAAGCGTAGTGTCTCTTTGATCACCGCGTCGAGCCACGGGAGCGCGTTCATCTGCTCTACGGTCAGCCGCTCCCCTCCATCTTGCAGCTGCATCTGTGCGATTTCGGATCGAATTTGGCCTTGGACGTCGGGTCGCGTGGCGAGCATGTAGAGGATTCGCGTCAAAGCCGAGGTGGAGGTGTCTTGTGCACCGAAGATCATTACACTGTGGGCACATAGCATTCAGGGAGAGGAGAGGAGGAGGAGGAGGAGAGGATACGCACGTCATCTGCCCCGTCAGCTCCGCATCGCTCATCTGCTCCGAGTCCCCAGCGTTCTCGTTTGCTCGTACTGGTTCCCATCGGTCAACCTCAAATTTGAAAGAAAGAAAGAAGGAAATCACTCACGCAGGAGACTCGTTATATCTTTGGCTTTTCCTTTTCCTTGTCGATCTCCCCCGGCGTCGGCATCGCGCAACCCTTGCCTCGCCTTCTCCAAGATTGCTACAGCACTCGCGTGCATGACATCGCTCATCTCCTTCAACTTCCGAACCGCCGGAATAGGCGTGCAATTCACCAATAGGCGGCGTAACCATGCGGGACCGAGCCTGACGAGGAAGGGTGCGAGTTGGCGGATGAGGGAGAGTTTGAATATCGTTGGTCTGGGAAAATGGAACTTAGCCGGAGGTTGGGATATATAACTTGATGTTCGGCGGGGAGGTACGTACATGAGCTCTCG
Source organism: Roridomyces roridus (assembly GCA_029378245.1). Classification (NCBI taxonomy): domain Eukaryota; kingdom Fungi; phylum Basidiomycota; class Agaricomycetes; order Agaricales; family Mycenaceae; genus Roridomyces; species Roridomyces roridus. The sequence goes on from JARKIF010000059.1 coordinate 9,912, forward strand.
GATGGCTTGCGTGTATGCGTTGTTGACCCGCGAATCTAGGGGGTCGAAGGAGTAGCCTAGGATGGCTTGGCCGGCGGCTTCGAGCGAGGCGCGGGACTGCAGGTGTCGAGTGGTGAGTACCAAGCTGTGATTCGATTGGTTCTGGATCTGCTCACCATCCATTCGGACATGTCCAGAACGTCTGCCGCCTGTGTTTCACGGGTTAGGACGTCCGACAACTAGGCAAGTAAGTAGAGCGTTCAGGTCGCATTGCTGAATCAAAGGATGGCTCACTCTGTCAGCGACGTCGTAAAGAGTTGGCACGAGTTCCCGGAGGTTGTTCAACGAAAAGATCGGCAGCGTCAATTTCCGTTGGCGTTTATGGAACGCTCCTAGCAAGCAAGTTAGGTGTCCATCCTCGCAGATACCGGGCGGAATCTACCCACCAGTGGTGGAAACCAACCCAGGGCCGAAGATCACTTTGTTCGTCCTGAATCGAACCAATTTGTCACGAAATGGAGAGAAGCACTGGACCACAGCACGCACTCGACGAACACACCCGTCTCCTCAAATGCATCCTGCTCTTTCACGAGTATACTTTGCAGCGCACGGGGATCCGAGATGTACAGCTGCTCGTCACCGAAGAAACCGTGTACCTTGACTAGGCCGCCGTATTGAGAGACTAAGGAATGATGGAAAGGGAGGCCTTTGGCGGTGAAGAGTTGTCCCAGGTTTCCTTTGGGTGAGTCAGAAATAATCTGAAGGCTACGGTATGGTAAGAATGCATACCTGTGAACCAGGACTCGGCCGGTGGACCGGGGATGTCGCGCAGTGGAGAGCGTGCGCGTGTGTAAGAACGCCGAAGGAGTCTCGAGAGGGCGTAGCATAGTACGAGGAGATACAACCAGTTTCTGGGCGTGTTTGGGACTGGGATTGTGAAGTGGGAGGGAAGGGGATTCAAGAACATGATGGGGAGTTCTGGGGCTGGGTCCCATTTATTTGAACGGCTCCATAAACGCGACGAGGGCGGGGCGGGAAGCCTGACGGTCGTTCGGAGTTCGGGTTGCAAATGAAAACCGAAAAATAGTACTAGTACTAGCATTGTGTGTACGACAAGCCCCTTGTTCGTATTCCGCGAAACTGATACAACATCCGCAGACTCCGTTCTTCCGATTCCCGTATGAAGAGCGGGAACGTGGGAAGGCTGTGGTTTGGCACCCGGGCCGGAGCCTGCATCACATTCGGAGATCTTGCCGCCCCGCCTCGGGAGCGGAGCGCTAGCGGGCCAGACCGTTTCCACATCCCTGGTTTGTAGATCCCGGATCATGTTTATGATGAGTCAGAGCTCAGTCATGTTTTGCGGAGCCTAATGGCCGGACGGCTCGGAGGCAAGCTGCAATTACTGATTATAATTCGAGTACAGTAGGATCAAGAAGTTGAAAAGTATCGTCATTCATTCGCAATCCTTGGCTCAAACCGAACGGCGAATGGTTTGATATGACTACATCACAGCCATTCAGCCACGTAGCCTGCTCTCGAAGAAAGGCACACGTACCTAGTATGCCCAGAAGTGAACTCGACCTCCTTCAGAAATTGCTCGGGCGATTCGGGTGAGATATCAAAGTGGTAGAGGAGAGAGGCCATGTTGAGGAGGAGCATCGTTTCTGCCAAGTGTCTTCCTGTGTCTCGTTCAGCCTTCTGAAGCGTGTACGTGTCGGCGAAGATCTCACCTGGACACACCCGCCTTCCAAAACCCCACGCCCACCTGTTCGGATCTTGTTGTCCTTGGTCACAGCCATGATTCCCGAGGAATCGCTCTGGATTAAACGTAAAGGGTTTCGGATACATCTCCGCATCGTGCATTATCGCCCACACGTTCGGCAACACGGTTGTGCCGGCTGGGATCCGATATCCGGCGTATGTATCTTCTTGGGAGACCGAGTGCGGTAGGGCTACAGTGTGTCAGGTGGTTCATTCACCCAAGGAAACAAAAACACCCACCGAGATTAGCCACAGGCGCGTACCTCAACACTTCTTTCAACACGGCGCCAAGATACGAGGAATTCTTGACATCCGCGACGCTCGGAGCCGCGGATGAAACAAGCATGATCTCCTCCCGCGCGCGTTTTTGTATCGCGGGATGGAGGGCCATCAGCATGATGAAGGATGTCGTAGCGGCGATGGTCTAGAATCACAAGTGGCCGGTCAACTTTTGGGCTATAAGGAAAACGGAAATGCAAGACGAAACGCACGGTGTCTGTAGCCCCGACGTACAACGCCGCAGCGCTCCATTTCACAACATCTTCGTCTTCATGATGTGACAGGTGTCGGGAGGTGAACGAAGGGAGGGCGGTCCCTGCTGCCTGTCAAATTCCCCGTTGTCAATTAATTGAACTGCGATTGAGAGACGACGGACACTAACCATCTGCTCTTTGACCCACTGATGCGGGACCTCTCCGAGTTCATCCAAAAGCGAACGCCATTCCGCGCCTTGCCGCTTGAAGCCGGCGCACGGCAGCCACGACGGGATGTATCTTACTACACGTGGATTGAGCGCCAAAATAAAAGGATACTGACGACGCACATATGGGGCAATAATCAACGAGCCAACGGCCTGGTTCCATGGCCCAGACTGAGATTTTGGACGATTGTTCCGCTGCGCTGTGGGCGGGTCAGTCGTCATTCCTCGTGGTATGAAAGACGCACGATATGAACGGATCACTCTCCTGTGAGATGGAGTACCCGAAAGCAATCTGAGGACGTCAGAGTCGGAAACAATTAACCTGAATACCAAATACCTTCATAATAACAGCCGCAGCGTTTCTGATTTTTCAAGTTGATTCAGTCGGCGCGGGAGGATCATTCAGCCAGCCACATACCTGCGTAAATGGCGCCTCCACTCCCCCGGACGCTCCACCAACCCACGCATCAAAACGCCCACCTCTTCCTCCAGCGTCTCACTCACATCTGCGGGACTCAAGTTCAACCCACTCTTGAGCAGCCGCCGATAGAGCTTGTGCCTCGGATACGAGGCTGGAATGTTGAACACGCTGAGTCCCCGCCCGCAGATTAGGTGGTACATCTGGAGTACCGGCCTCTCAGAGTACAGTTGCGCGCGTCGGTCGAGGAGGTCAGAGACAGCGGTGTGAGTGTTGAGGATGAGGATGTGGCGGTTGTACACTCGGAAGGAGGTCATAGATCCTGAATGAGTGTGAGATGGATGAGGAGAAGGGATAGGACGTTGTTACCTCCGTAGCGTGCAGCCCACTCGGCGTATTTCTTCCAAGGTTCGGATCTTGGGAGTATTGCGGTGACACCAGAGATGAAACGACCGCGTGGGCCCGGAGGGAGGGCAAGACGGAGTCTGAGTTTTTCATGGATTGCATAAACAGTTGTGCAGAGAAGAATCGCAGTGGGCAGACACAGGAGTAGAGACATGGATAATGCAGGGAAGCGGACGCGGACTGAATATCGGGCGCATTATATGCCTCCAATTGATGCAGATACCGCTGGTTTCGGGAACCGGATGTGTGCGGAAACATCTGCGCTAGACGGATCGGTTGTCGCCTCGTGGGACCAGGCATCGGCCAAGACCTCTCGCCCGTCACACCCGACCAGGCGGGAGGCTGCCCCAAGACAGGCTGTGGAACATGTGAGATGATCGCGGGAAAGGCTGTTTCAGCTGGCAACAGAGCGCGAGTTTCGCACCATTCTTGACTGGAGAAAAATGCCGTCGACGGATGGTGGTCAGGAGCAAGAGGTGATGAGTCACCTGTTTGAATGGCACGTGCCTTCTTCGCGCGTGTATTTATTCCGACAAGCTGCGACAAACAAACAACAATTCTTTCGTCTCGACCATCATCATGTCTGCCACCAGCTTCACTCTCGCTGACCTGCCCAACCCCCACGACATGACGGACCCGGCCAACATCGCGTTCTTGCAGCAGAAGAAGGACGATGAGGGTGCTGCCCCGAAAAAAACCACGGTGCGTGACGCGTCGTGTCATGTCGCGTTCCCTGCTGACCCTCTCTCAGTCCAAGAAACGCAAATCCGAGGAGGGTGCCTCCGGTTCCACCGCGAAGAAGGCCAAGAAGGCCGCTGCGGGTGGCGACGCCGAGCCCAAAGACCTCTTCAGCATCACCCTCCCCGGCGACGAGAACGCCGAGGTCGAGATCCTCGACAGCTGCGACGAGTTGCGACGCAAGATCAACGCCCTCCTTCGCACGGGCACCATCACCAAGGCCGCGTTCCTCCGTGACATCTCGCGTGCCGCCTACACCGACGCGCCAAACATCCAGTCCAAGCAGCTCACGGACTTTCTCAGCAAGAAGGGCGCCACGGCTGGCAGTACCAGTCGGGTCTGTTACGCGTCGTACGTGTATTTTGAGAAGAAGCGCGTGGCGGAGGGGAAGGCGAAGAGCAAGCATCGCAAGGATATGGAGGATCGGTGGGAGGGGAAGGGCGGGTTGCCTCAGCAGAGAGAGAGGGGATACTGGGTCGGGCCTGGAGACAAGGTCGTTCAGGACTCGTTGGGGTCGGTGCGTACCATTCCTGGTGGTCGCTTCTAATGTGTAGTGCGCTTGTTGTCAAACTGTAATCCGTTCTAATCGTACTCTATCTTGGTCCTTTCTCTCGCTCCTCTGCGCTAACTCGGTTCTGAATGTACCAGCTCATTGATCTTCGAAGGTCTTCCACTCGCCTCATCTAGTACTTACGTGCGCTGGGCAAAAACCTCTATCTTCCCGGTCGGACATTCTTGGAAGGCTGGCCCGGCTGCCTCTGACTCAACTGGATGGGCGCGCGATGAAACAACACGATCAAGATTACATTTCAACACACACTCAGAACACTCCTCCTACAAAACACGCATAACTGAAGTACTGAACACTAAAAATTCGCTGAACCAGAACACAAACGGGAAGCCGGAAATTTGATCAAGAGTGGATAACCCTGCGTTTCGTGAGCACTTTTCTTCTTTGCATCGAAACACTAGCGCAGACGTACTCAAAGACCCAATCCAAAGTCGTAGCCGGGAGTGCAGAGTTGACCGGCAAGGCAAGCCCACCGGATTGGCCGACGGCAATGCAGCCGTTGTTAAGGGTGGGACCGAGGGTTTGCTGGAAGCGTATTCAAGTCAGTTCAATGCCCCTTGAACCGACAAGTTGTGAATGAATCTCACAGTGATTTCAGAGAAACAAAACTCCAAAGTGGCGGCGGCGTTCTCGTTGTTCCAGACGTAGGCGCACGTTCCGAGAGTGAACTCTTCGGCGAGGCCAGGGCCGACGCTGAACAGGGCCGGGTCTATCGCAGCAGCATAAGTTCCTCTCGCTCCACAAGTACGATGAAATGAAGGCATACCACCCGCAGCCTCAAAAACGGAGATTATAGCGCTATTGAGAGTATTGCAGTCCCCGACGGCGGGGGCTGTGCCTGCGTTGGTGATGCATGCGAAGTTGATGGTTTCTGGCAGCGAAGGACGCGTTAATTAACAAGCTTCATATCGGTCATGGCCATACCAGCGACGCAAGCGTTGATGACCTGTCTCTTGTTATGTCCGGCGTTGGCCAGCGCTGCGGGGCACGCCTTGGTGGAGACGCTGAGAACGTCCCCGGTCGGGGTGGTAAAGTTGCGCGTCTGGACGTGGACGCGCTCGCTCGCTTGGCAAGAGGCGCTGCTTTGGGCTTCGAATTCAACGGTGAGCGCGGTGACGGTGGTGAGAGTGTAGATTCTCACTGGTCTGAGGGAGTGCTGCGAGGACCGCGGTGGAGGCGAGAGCGACGATGGCCAGGAGGTTGGTTGAGAACTTCATTTTCGCTTGAGTTGGGAGGTCTTGACTCTCTGAGCTTGTTTCAACTTGAATTCTGACGGGGTTTATGTACCTCTTTCTACCCGCTTATTCAGCACCTGGCCAGGGCCAAGACCACCCACATCGAGGATATTTGTTTCCTGTCGCTGCTTGACAGTACAACACCCGGCCTGAGTCCTGACAGTGGTGGTGCCTCCCTCTTCTTCGAATGTCGACTGGCATCACATCAAATTCTGAGCAAGTTAGAAGTAGGGACGTGAGACCGAGTTGTAACCAACCTTCATTTTGAACACGGACGACTGGATGGGTATTATATTCAGGATGGCAAAGAAATTGAACCAGGCGAAAAGATCGTTCGCTGCGTGTACAGGGTCGGGGAGCAGCGCTGCCCTTGGGAGCGATTAGGCAATCGGCGAAGGGATACCCCGGACGCCTAGAGGAGTCAGAAGCTCGAAATAGACAGGGAAATCTTCCGGATCACCGGCACCGTGACTCATTCCTTGCTTGACGGCAGACATCTGGAATGAACTGTGGCATGCATTTCGTATGCGTCTTTACAAGCTCCGGGGGAATCAAACGGAGGGAGAAAAAAGAGAGATACTTAGGAGGCTTGGAGGTCGTGAAATCGCCACACTTCACTGTCGGCCGCGGAGGGAGTATGTCTCTGCGAATAAATCCAGCCCAGTTTCCGAGGAAATCTAAAAATTGGTCCGCAGCCGGCACGAGTAAGTGCTTGGAAAGCCCCAGGGAAGCATGAACTAAGCAGCGTTTCCTGCGGGCGGCCACGCAGCCAGATTGTTGTGATACACGCAGCCAATAGCAAGACCTCACCCTGTGAGCAGGGTCCTTCCATCTGTATTTTATGCCGCGGCGAGTGCCTCAGGCCTGCCTTGGGAGAGGAAGCAAGATGATCCGGGACGGACCTTCGTCGCTGTTCGATACCTTGATTGCTCGAGCTTGTCTTGAGCTTGTCTGCGATGGCTGATCGCATCAATCCTTTCTTTCACCCATACCACCATCACCTCCGCGGCACAGGCGAGTAACGGTCTTTCCTCGCCCTGTATGCCATTCAAATGCCCTCTAAAGCGCTGAACAGATGTCTGATCCCTTGCGAGGGCCATCCATGCCGTTGGAGCTCGAGCGGGCCATCTTCGAAGAGGTCGCGTACCAGGAGCCGTTGTATGTCCCCCGGTTGATGTTGGTGGCATGGCGCGTCAAGAAGTGGCACTGATTTCTCCAGGATCGAGCGGTATCTTTATCGCATCCTCCTGTTCGCCGGCGGCGGACGGGCGCTGCATGGCATGCACGGATACCCGTATAACGACACCGGCTTCGAGACCGCTTATGCTCGTCTTACCTCTTTGCCCACGGACCTCCTCAAGAACTCTGTCCGACATCTCCTTGTCAGGATGTGGGAAGATCAGCGGACACATTTTTTACTCGGCACCTGCTCTCTTGTCCAAAATTTGTGGGGATCCCCACCTGGTCAGCTTGAGCGTCTGGGCAGCCTCCCGTTGAGACGTCTCCACTGCAAACTCTCTGCGGTATTCAGCCCACAACCCATCGAGTCTTCACCCACCGCTTGTTCTCCCACGTGACACATCTGGAGTTTTTCGACCGTGACTTATTCCCGTCTTGGTCTGGTCTTGCCTCCATTCCGCACCTCACACATCTGACCTTTGAAGAGATAGATTTCCTCTCCGTCGTCCCGGATCTATTGCGCACATGCGCATCCCTCCGCGTCCTGGTATTCCTCGCACCCTTCTCGCCGATGCCCCGATGTGTCGCAGGAGCTCAGGCAGGATCAGCGCTTCGTTGTCATCATTGCAGTGCAGCGACTTCATCAAGGACTGTCATATGGGGGCTCTGACGGGTGTGGATTTTTGGTCCCGCGCGGAAGATTTTGTCGGGAAGCGGAAGGCAGGAGAGGTTGATCGTCAGTCCTTTACACCCGCGTAGTGTTCTTCAATTGACTGGCTTCTCTAGGTTTGCAGTGTGTCATTGAGGACGATGCAAGTACACTTCTTCCGTGACGCCTATGTACTTGGTTCCCCGTGTTGATGGCGGGGCACAATAAGGACGCTTCAGCTTCAGATATTCTTATCCGCCCTGTGGCAGGGAGGTTCAGCATGGTTTCAATTGCATTTTATTGTAAGAAAGCCTCATCGCATGGACTCACAGTACTGCTTTACAAGTGGTCGGGCTTCAAGCTGCGGAACCTTGACTGAGATGTCCCATTCGGTGGTCCGTCCTAGCTGGTTTATGCACAAAGGGAAGTCTCCTTGTACACTTGCAGCCCAGCTCTTTTCCGTTGTCTTTGAGTCGGGTCCACGGCAGCGATCCAACTGTGATTCTGAAACAGCCACTTGTGTGGGAGTATATCTCTGGATCTTGTTCAGCTACTAGGTACGTCGCCCCGGCTCGATACTCCTTGGCTTTAAAACACCGAACGGGAACTAAACCACAGCCGAGCAGCACAACCTCGACCGCGGCGCCACACAACTTTGTCTAATGAGCAACAGGTTGCTTAGGCTACCCAGCCAACTCACCAGGAGCCACAGCAGTGGTTCGGACTCGGACATACGAGACATGATATCAGTGAGTGACCAATACACAACCAACGAGACTTGAGAACTTACAAGGAGGCAACTGTTCCCAGGTTACTCTTTGTTCGTCACGATGCATATGAGAAAGAAAACACAAGACGTACCCCGGGACCACCCGGTGTATATGCCAGTCAGTCAGCTGCGGCGCTGACCCATAGAATAGACATACATTCGCCAACGCGCGCCTGAAGAGACGCTGGCGTGGAAACCACGGCTTGAGTCAGCGCAAGGAGAAGCACGGCTTTTGAGAGGAGGTCGAGCTTGAAAAACATTGGTGTTGTGGGTAATTGGTGTGCTATAGCAGGACTCGCCAACCGCCTTTTATACGGGTAAGCTTACGGCTAATGCAATATAACCAGATACAAAAATGTGCTAATTCCGTGCGTGCGATCGCATTGAAAGGCAGGATTGGGTGAATCCAACCGGGTAACTGGTCATCCCGTTCACACCTCTAAGTGAGTCGATTGTCAGATGTTGGATTGGTCTGAGGGCACCGGAGGTAGGTCAGGCGAGGCAAAAGACCACCATTTCTCCAGACAATTCATACTTCTTGAAATCATCTCCGCGAATCCAACCGGATTATAGACCACTCCGCAAATCAACTTAAGGCTCCAAAATCTCGTCGATGCCAGTCCCTCTCCCTTGTACAAGAATCAACTGTTTTCAGGGGCAGCAGATGTTGGACGTCAGTAGCACGCAGCTGAGATTCATTCACTTGTTTACAGGGGACAAGGCCTCCTGGTCGACTGGTATTTATGCAATTTGGAGAGTGGCCATTGGCGCCCAAGAAGGAGCACCAGTGTGGTTGGATATGCGTATTGAGGGGGCAAAATATCTATGCGACAAACCCGCAGGATATATTGTAGGTGAACGTCTGACCGAAATTAAACTCACGGGCCGCCCAGCGCTGCCGCTTTTGAATACACTGACTTCATCCTTCGTCCTGGTATGTATGTATCAGTGCACTTGAGGTTTGGCCCGCGTCCCTTTGAGTTACTACTCTTCCACCATTGGCCTGGGTGAACTGCTGATGGTGGCAACGGGAAATAGAAGATAGCTATGTATGTATACTGCAATGTTCGGCCCACAGGAACCAGATTCACGGAGGCCGTTGCTAGATCCTGTGCTCGTTCTGGTCAAACTAAGCGTCAAACTCAGAGGTGTGGAGGGCCCCGCTTCTTCAAAGCCACACCCGGTGTCCATTGAAACGCGCCATGGCCAGGGAGAACCCTCAACAACGTGTGCCGCGTAAGCAAACAGAGGGAGCAGAATAGACCTGAATACTCACTCTCAGAACAAGCGCAACGCCATCCCGGCGGTTTCGACGAACCAAAATCGCATCATGACGGATTTGAATTACGCGGGCCGACCACAGATCAAGGCAGCTGATGGAATTACGTCACCCGAAAATTTCCCTCAGTCGAAAACTCGATTTTTTTTCTACATACGACAAAGTACAGAAATGCCTCGAAGATTCCATCAGACAGACGCTCGACTCGCTGGCTTCCCTCCCAACGGCCCTTTCGAGCACAATGGGAGGAGAAACCAAACGTCCTCGAGACCAGCGCGGAGGCTGGTCATGTTCTCGGTTAAACGAGTGAGCGCGAAAGTCATCGAGTGGAATTGAAGGATGCGGCATTTGTAAAAATGCGAGACTCGGTCAGTTTCTATAAAAAGATCCTGATGAGTATGTATCTGAGGATTTCGACTGTCAGCGCGCGGGCTTTATAGGATTTGAGGGTGGTCCGTGCGCGGGGTGGTGCACGTGGTGCGCGCTGATTGATGCTCCGGTCTTGTAGTACCGGTGTATTCGGACTTCACAGGCAGGGTCTGCCAGTGGTCCGTCTGAGCTGACGACTTCAAACGACGAGGATCGCCCACTTACTCGGCCATTTGTTGAGCGACAAAGGTGTAGTCGCATTGTAGTCGCCATCAATGTTTGTTCGTGATGACCGATCATGGCGAATCCGGATCACCACCTCTTCCTTTTCACCACCATGGCCCTCCATGTGCAGACTCCGGGAACGACGCGGCGAACCTCCCTTTTCACGCTGAGAGGTCACCCGCTGCAACTTGATATCTGGATTCCTGAGAACGCACCGCTAGTCTACCCGTGTCACCGTGGATTGGCGGGTTGATGGACACGGCGAGGGCACGGCCAAGCGTCCGCCAAATCTGTTGACAGGCGCCCGCCTTCCTGGCTTGCGTCTGAAACCTAGGTCCTAGGTATCTCAGTTGATTCAGTCCCCTCCGTCCTCAGTATCCGCTGCTCGACGGAAGCTCGGAAGCTCGGGTCGTTTGTACATGTCCCAGCTCCTTCTTGGTTCCTTCCCAGTATTTCGGCCCATGAAGATGCCAAGTCCCTCTTGCCGAGCCATCGCCGTGAAATACCGGCGCTCCCCGAGCCCAAGTATCAATCAAATGTGAAATGCAGGACAGAGTCGCCTCGGAAATCCCTCCGTGAGCGCGCTCGCAGAGTTATTTCCCTATAAAAGCTCTAACTTGATGCCCATACCCACCAATATCAACGATGCGACTTCCCTTTGGGCTTGTGTTACTATGTCTCCCGGCGTCCACGGTACTTGGGAAGCTCCTGCTTGACCTAGGTGCGCCGCTGGCAACCGTAGTCGACCCAGGCAGAAGGAGAAAATGGACAAGATCAGAGACTTTGCGACAGATATCGCTCTCATACAGGATGTCGAATTCTTTGCCCGCAATTTTGGTGCCCTGGGGGCTTGTAAGTTTCGTTCTCTCCTCTCGCGCCACTACCTCATCTTTGTAGATTTTGATGCCACGGCACCCGGTTCAAAGCCACCGCGCTGCGTGTTCAGAACCTCCTGGCCGAAATCACTCCCGATTCTCCCGAAGCCAAGTGTGTTTCGCTCCTCATCCGTTGCCACGAGAATGACTGTGATCCTCAGCCTCCCTGTGGAGTTCAATGCATGGCTGCGAGATCTCCAGGGGACGTATGTATCCTGCCGGATGCACGTACGTCTTGAACTCTCAAACGGAAGAGTGCTGACGTTTCTAGTTCCCGCGCGACTAATGTCTACAACTATTACAAGAAGCAGATGAAAAGGTCAAGGATGCGACGGGCGCGGGTCCTCCCAATGTCAAGTGCTTCCCTGTATATGCTGCAACTGCGGTGTGTTTTCAAACCACACACGGAAGTGAATTTACTGACAAAACGATTCAGTCACTCCTCAAAGCTTCAATTTCGCTGTAGCTATTCATCCGTCTATCTTTTGGGGCCCATTCACATGGTTCGTAGAACTTGCTTCCCGCTCCGCCTACGTTTCCGTCCTGCGACATGCCCGGTACTAAAGGACGATTCATGATAACGCGGGATTATGCTGGTAATCCTGTCTACAGCGCCGCCGCTGCCTGGACAATCATGGGCTCCGGAAATGCGGTATGTGGTTGACGCTCCTTCATACACTGAAACTCACCGTTCAACACACTTTTCATCAGCAATACTACGCACTCGGGCCAGGAACGTCCCTTGCAGCGGGCGAGCACTTCATTGTCAATGATCTCTCCACGAGCTGCAACGGACACTGCAACGGCGTGTACGAGATGGCCCTCGCTCCCGCCGGCACCGGCTACTCCGCTGCGAACATTGAACTCAACTGCAACGGCCAGACCGGCAACAAGCTGGTTGCCGCGTCTTTCCACTTTGTTGTCAACGGTCAGCAGCTGCAATGTGTCGTGATTAACAAGAACGACGGGACGAATGCGTATTTCACCATCTATGGGCCGACGGTGGCTGCTGCCAAGACTTGTGCCAACGCTGCGGTCACGGAAGAGCTCGCGGCCATGTACCCGAATGCTGATCTCTCGTCGGCGGATTTTGGAATCGACCCGTCGTAGTTGTATTTTCCTTATACAACCTAATTTTTTCATCCATGCGAACTTTGAGAGTTGGTACTTGGTCTGGAGTAGACTGTGGTGCAGACTCCCTTATCCGAGGAGTACATATCCGAAAGGCCTCGAGCACACAAGCGGGGCGGTTTCCACCACGAATGCCAGCGACGGGTCTTTGCAACAATTGGAAACAAAACCAAAGAAACGGGAGACAGTCAGGCTGGCAGGGGCTTTGTTCCGTCTACCACTTCAACACGGCCGCCGATCATCGGATCAGTAGTTCCAGGGCAAATGAGTCACTGCGGCGATGCTCTACGCGCTCTCTTTCTTTGTTACCGCCATGAGTCCCATGACTCGACTTCAGGCTCTGTCAGCACCTCCTCCCAGCTTAGACCAATTCCTTGTTCCTGCCGACGTCTCAAACCCCGAAATTTCCGTCGACCGCGGCTAATGGAAATTGGAGCGACAGTGAATCAGTCATGTCGTCCGCGTCGGAGCGCTTGTGCCTGACAATGGAAACAAACCGTCTACTGCTGCGGACTCGCCGCTTCATTCAGTCTCAGGGTTGTCCTGCTGCATAGTCAGACTGCTGCGGATAGTCATCAAGCTTGATAAAGAAATTCATCCATTTCGTCTTTTTTCTGTTCTCGAGTGCCATTTTTACCCCTCACCGCTTTCCACAGGCTTCCTGTGTCCTCAGAGCTGTGAAGTCCGACGAAATCCTCACAAAAGGCCACGCAAAGGGCGCAACCCACGCAGTCACCGGAGGCCTCAGATCACTGTGCTTATCAATCTTCGACATAGACGGCTGCGACTGCGGTGCATTTCGTTAATCTAAACTATGACTCGACTCGAGCGCTTACAAGTTCAATTTAAAGGTCGCGGAAAGGATGTTCGTCATACAAACCTTCCTCACCGCGCGCCCCACCCAGCACAATGTTGTCCGTCGCTGCCTCCACTCTCCCGGCCTACACCCCCTCGAGCCAAGTTCCATCCTACTCTCCCGAACCCAGCTCAGACGAACTCCTCGTCGAACACAATCCGCGCATAAAAGCGCGTGTCCTTGGTGGCACGCGCATCACAAAATCTGGTCTCGACACCGTCGTGCTCACGAACCAGGATCCGAACGCGGAGGTCCCCAGCTACGGTCGTAGCGGCCTCATCACTGGCTTTGTAGACCTTCAGGAGCGCGAAAAGGTCTCGGAAGTCGTGCTCAAGGTATATCACAGCGTATTCTTTGGGTGTATGGCCAAGCTGACAGCGCGCTAGCTCAAGGGCAAGATGGTGGCCATCATTGAGCGTGGTTCCGTGTCCAACAAGGTCCTGGACGAGTCTTACGTCCTCTGGCCATTGTCGTCTCAAAACGCGGCCGCCGAACCCTGTGCCGGTTCCGTCCCCTTCTCCGTCGTCCTCCCCGCGAAATTCCAACGAGATGATCACGCCAAGTTCCCCCTTCCCGCGTCCTACAACGCTTCCTTCATCACCATGGGGGGCAGCTCTATCAAAATCGCGTACACTCTCTCTGTGGTGGTCACGCGCAACCGTGGGCGCAAGTTCGCCGCCCTCCTCTCTTCCAAAAACACGACGAACGTCCCATTCTTGCACACTCCTCTTACGCGCCCTGCGCGCCCCATCCCGTCGTCCAGCAGCTCCTTTCTCGCGGATCTCAAGGTCATGCCGGACGAGTGGCGTCAATCGAGCACCGTCGCTCACGCGCGGCCACAAAAGGCTACTTCACCGTCGGGGCTCGCATCCGAGTCTGTCGACCTCGACCTCTTCACACCCACAGCGGGGGTTTTTGCGCTCAAAGACGCTATCCCCATCCACGTCCAGCTGGCGGGTTCCCTTCCTTCCCTCCGCGAGTTCATCGATTCGACTGGCGGGACGGCGCAGGTGGAGGTGACCCTCGTTCGTCAGCTGCTTATCCAGATCCAGGGCTGCCTCGAGCCGACGAGGCAGACACTCGGTCGTGTCGTCCTTGATCCGACTCCGCCCTCCTTCTCCTCCTCCTCTCCCTCATCGAAAAGCGGCGCGGCCCTGGACTGGACGGGCAGCCTGCGCTGCATGCCCGGTGTCACTGTCGGATCGTTCGACGCCGGCGTCGTCAAGGCACAGGACTTTATCGTCGTCGATGTCCGGCCTTCAAGTTCCACATCTCACTTCACGCCCATCCGCCACTCCCACTCTATTCGTCTCGTCACAGATTCCTGGCCGGACGAATACACTTAGCCTCCCTCCCCTCCATTCATCCCTTCGACGATTTTAGATCCACGGTCATTTGCATCGATCCATTATCCTTGTTATATTGCTGCTGTTGTATTCCCTGCAATGGGAAGCACAGGTGCGCGCAGGCCAGGTGTGTTTCATCCTCCTCTTTTATTTCGGAGCGGGGTTCTGACGCCTTGTGTTAGATGAATGCCCGTGTTTCGGAGTTGCGCTTTATACGGACGGCCCTCTTCCGCTCTGTAATCCGTTGTTACCGTCGTACGTACGCAATTAGAAAATGCCTATACGAGCATAGAGTGAATGAATACACATCATATTTATCTTCCGCTTGTCCTCGTCTGCTCAAATATTGAACCAGGTCGCGGATAATCGAACAGCTTTTCGGGAGGTGAGGTGAATATGAATATGAGTACGATGACGCACCGTCCCGAACCAACATTAACAACCTGTGGTTGGGCAGATATCGGCGTGGGGTCCATGGAGCGACGCGTTGCGTACGGGAAGTCGATCGTCAAACCGAAGATGTCGGAATCAAAGACAAAGAGAGCGACACTGATAGTCGGATCAACTCGGCATCATGATATCTTGCCGCTGGCGACCTTGGTCCCTGGCTGTGCTTGGGCTGTGCACACTGCACAGGCTCTCGGCGTTAATTGCCGTGCCCTGCCAACCTTCTTCAAGCTCCTCCATGGACATCTCCAGCGTTCGCAACGACTCCAAGTCGGTCCAAGATGGCTCTGACTCATATCTGTACGTGTTCTTCAGCCTTCCGGGCCAGTCACACCTGCCGACGCCCAACAGGCAGGGATCTTCTTTT
Organism: Roridomyces roridus; assembly: GCA_029378245.1. Taxonomy (NCBI): domain Eukaryota; kingdom Fungi; phylum Basidiomycota; class Agaricomycetes; order Agaricales; family Mycenaceae; genus Roridomyces; species Roridomyces roridus. Next base: position 25,211 of record JARKIF010000059.1, read on the forward strand.
TTCAATCGAGCTCAACACTTCGAGGTCTCCGGCGGCACATTCACGCATATCACCAACATCCACCATAAATCTAGTCCCGATTTCCGCATGATCCCCGTGGGAGATATCGACGTCCGCGACACAATCGCATACCACCGGCCGCACCAGATGCGTTTCGTGAAGCAGATTTATTCCGCTCGGATTGACAGTCGAGAGTCCCCCATGACTGTCGCATTATACATCGGGGAGGATGCAGAGGAGGTGAGATTTTTTCTCCTCAGTGGACGATGCTCAATCCGTGCCACTCAGGAATGGCGTCGCGAGATCTCGAAGTATTCACATCTTCGGTCAGTGGAAATTTCCTTCCTATGCAGTGGCTAAAAGTAGGGAACAGGCATCCGAATCTGATGCAATTATATGCGGCAGCAACATCGGGCGGTATTTGCGCCACCATATTCCACGACGGTCTGTCATTGTAGTCCCGGTTCGCATGCGCAACGTACAACTATAACTTCAACAGAATTGATACCACTGAATCACGTCTACCAGACGTACGGTCGGCACTCTCCCCTTTGGGCGGTTTATGTCCTGTTCTGCTCCGTATGTCCTCTCTTCCGGGTCTGGGCGATCGCCAATGTTTATCCTCCAGAATTCACTATGTCATGTAAGTAATCGAAATTTCGATGCCCAAATCCACCTGCACACTGCTAGGACGCATCGCGAACACACGAAGAAAATTTCCCAGCGGCGTCGGTTAGTCGATTCAAAGCTCGCAAAGTCTCTCCGCATCCTCAACTTCTTGAACAGCATTCGTACGGGTTTGAACACTGGTTGCGCAGCAGCAGCGGGCGACTCTGCTTAGACTTCACAATTGGATCACCCGGAACGGACGACTACTTGGTGGTTGCGAATATGCTTCCTCACGGCGCAATCTGGGGAGCTGTCCGGTGGTTTGAGCCGCAACTGGAGTCGCTCGTTCTTTCAACTTTGCCTCTGGCAAACTGGGGGTGGGGGTGGGGGTGGGGTTGCGTGGCTGATCACAAGTTATTCACCATCCCCACACCATCCACGGTGTACCTAGGTGCAGTTGTCGATGCAAGCTGCCGAAAGGACGGCCCATTCCGGGAGATAGCAGCGATGTCTTCAGACGGGAATTTATATCTCGACTGGGCCCTCGGACAGGAGTACACAATGCGACACACAGTAATGCAGAACCACTGGACTCGGTAAGCCGCCCCAGTTGCGCATTGGATATTCTATTTTAAACCCAAATTATCAGTGTAGCTACATGCGACGTCGGCAATATCTCGTTGCAACATCCATTGACGACACCGATTGCTGGATGAATCAAGCAAACTACATTTTTGACCGCCTGCAAATCACATCGGAACACGAAAAATATGGTAGGTGCATCAGCCTTGTGAAAATGCCTTGCTTATGTGGTGTCAAAGTCCTCATGCATCGTGTCAAGTTCACACTGCGATTTGAGAAGACCCTCGAAGAGCCACCGGCCGGCTACCTGTTCATATGCCCCGCCTCTGACTTCCAAGTTGGTCCATTGGAGTTCCGATGGCCTCAATGTCCGGCCTATTGGAGTCTCGATGAATCCGGCGAGGAACAACTCAGTGAAGAGGAAGCGCACCTAATGGGCTTTCCGGACATGTCTTTCACAACCGACATAGATGGCTCCTCTTGGCAACAGAGCGCTTACACTGCGGTGGCAAAACTTCATCGAGCCAAGGGCTTTGATCCATATACACAAGACGTAGCCCGACATCTCAAGAACCCTCTTTTTCGGGTTTCGACCGAGCGTCAGCGACCTTTTGCACATAGTGCGTATTTCATGTTCCGCCTCCTTCTCCAATCCAATACTATTTAGTCGACGACAAGAGCGAGGAAGATTTTCAACCCGAAGGCGACACCGAAGCTAACGACGGGCCTGGCGCTACCTTGGTGATCGGTGCGTACTATCGCAATTCAATTCCGAGTCATCTATGTACGCTGACCGTCACTATGAATCAGACGTGTATGACGACAGACGCCTTGATGTAGAGTTGCTTCCGATTCCCCGTGACGGTCGTCGATGGGTGGAGATCGTTCGCTTTGCACTGATTCTCTTCAATACTCTGCTTCTTCTGTATGGCAGGCTGTAGCCACAGCTCCTTCGACTGCTAATACGTTCGATATAACTCGCCGTCATGTTATACTCACTTATCAAAGTTGTGCTCTACTCTCTCCACCCAACTCAGCACTCTAGGCAGCTCTCGCCGCAATCTAGACTGCTTCCACGGGAGCAGAATCCGAAAGGACGCCACGCACCAGTCTATCCAGGACGTTGGGATTCCACTCGTTATGATGCTTGTGAGAAGAGCCGCATTCTCAGTGGCAGGGGTGGTCTCGTTCCCTTCGTCTGGCGTGAGGAGGTTTGGCGTTTTATACCGGCTATCACAGGACCAGCGTATGGCCACAAACCAACGTTCACAATTCACTGGAGCCATAAGACGGACAAGGCGTATCCATCGTCGTGTCTGTCGTTGATTATATATATAATAGATATAGGAAGCGCCTGTGGCCGAATGAGAATGACGAGGACGAAAAGGAATTCAAACTCACGAATATACATAAAGATATGCCTCCTGGAACCCGGCGTCCGCCGTCCACTCTTCACTACAAATCCACCAAGTGACCCTCCGGCCCTCCCGCCCCTCCATCTCCCTCAGTCTCCGTCTCAGTCCCACTCAAACTCTCGCCTTCCCCACCGATGCTCGCGCTCTTACCCGAAATATCCAACGTATCAGCCAAACTCGACAAACTAGCACGATACATGTTCCCTCCATACGCATGCAACGCATCCGACGTCTCGTCCGGACCCGAGCCCAAAAAGCCCGTTAGCGTAATCCGCTCATCTGCCGAATTCGACTCGTCCGCCGGCGAGAGTGCATCCGCCACCGACACCTCACTCTCACCGGCACCACGCGCAGACAATATGGACGTCGCACCAGGGGGAAACCACGCATTCTGACACGGCGTCTTTTTCAGCCCATCGATATCGCCTTTGATAATGTCCCGGCAGAACATGTCCAAATCTAAATCATTGTCGTCGTACCCTGTGTAATATCTCGTCCGCGTTGGAGGACAGAAGGGATAGAGGCGACGCACCGAAAGGCTGTTCAATCTCCTCGCCCGCAGCTACGAAGCCTAGGTACACGAATGCCCCAACGCAGACCTACGAAAATCAAATCATTAGCCTCTCCTTGAAATTGACTAAGGCGGACGCACGGCCGGGACGGTATGCCAACCAAAATCACTGACGAGCTGGAGAGGCAGGAGAAAGAGGTACATCCATACGACGCTACGCAACGTCAGCTTTTATAATATCCGCAGAATATGGGACTCACTGTCTTGAAATAAAATTCAAAATCGTCCGCACAAAACGCAAAGTGGAGGTGACGTACCGAATATGCACTGAATACACACTATCCTTGCATCAGCTTTCGAAATGTAGTGAAGAAAGAAATAACTCACAAGGGAAGCGGTGTAGTCAAAATCTGCTCCAACGCTACCGTCCGGTGAGCACCGAAGGGGAAGCCGGGAATGCGAATCACGTACTGGTCAAACTCGCTTCAAACTGCTGTATCGAAGTCATGAGGTTTCCCATTGTGCTTCCCGGCACGGTCCCTCGTTCTTCGAGCACACTCAGCCATTCTGACAGACAGCGTAAGATCTGCGGCGAACGTTGGGGTGAGAGGAGAATAATAAAGAAAGGGAAAGAAGGAGAACACGCACTTCCTCAGGTAAGTTCTCCCCTTTCTCAACCTCCTCCAGCTCCGCCACTTGGTGCGGATGTACAGGCCCACTCCACGTCCGCATCCGGTGTCGCATCCTAGAAGAAAGATCCTACAGACATTAGTCCTCCTGCGCCAGACTCGAAAAAAACGCACTCACGCCCCACCGATCCCCATCCTCCATATCTCTCTTTGTATCCTTCCACCACCCCCTTACCCAGCCTACCAAACCAGCAAAGAAGCCAGCGAATGGAATTACATCTGGGTCCACGCGGCTCAACACCGTGTTTTGATTTTGCGGCTGACGCGCGGGGTCAGCCGCGGGGAGGAGGGCAAAGTGAGGTAGTGGGCCAGGTGTGGCGGGCGGAGGGGCAGATGCGGGTACTTTCAAGGCAGAGGGTCGTTTCGATGCGTGCGTCGTCGATTTGTTGGGGTCAACACCGGACGATGTACCCGACGTAGCAGTGGGCGGTGCGGGGACGGGCGCAGGATTCGGGGCTTCGACAGCGGAGGCGACGGTTGGACGTGGATTATTCGGGTCTGTGAACTAACAACAATGTCGATAGGACGAAGAGAGAGGTGCAGGATAACGCACGTCATGCAAAGGCCGAACGAGGTGGTATAAATCCTCGTAGTATATCCCCACTTCGCCTCGTAGATGATGCTTCAACGCAACGGCGAACCTGAAATCACCTGGGTGTTTGGTTACAAAGGGAGGGGTAGAGTACGCACGCTTCCAGCAAATCCAACGCCACCCGTTTTTCCGCCATGACTTTCCCCATTTCCTGCGGCGAGCGCCCAGCCAGCGGCCCCGGAGTCAAGCGCGGGGGAATGTGGTACCACACGAGGCGCCCCGTCGTGCGAGCGTTGCGTATCACGTCGGCCCAGGCAGTTCGGCCTAACCAGTAGCGATCGTAGCTGCATAGATGAGTAAATAAAGAGGGAAAACAGATAAAGACGCACCCGCTACTGGCACGGTAAGAGATTACAAAGCCAATGACCACCCCTTAAACGCGGTGAGAGTCGTCCCAGAAGAGAAGCGCAGCACGCACCCATAACCGTGAGCATGACATTCGGTATCCTCAGCATTGTCTCCATCGACTTCCATAGATACACAATGAGCGTAGCGAACAGGGTATGCAGCCTGCGTAACGCATGTGTCAGCATCTCAGGGATGAAGGAGGGGAGGAGACCCACAGAACCGCCGGCCAGATCTTCCACACCACGCTCCCTCTTCCAAAAGTCCATCGGAGCCGCGTGTAGGTGGGTATTTTGGGTATGAAGGGCGCGGCTGTGGGCCGCATCGCGGGGAGGAGGGAGTGGTTCCCTGTGAGGGAACGCTTCGCGTTGAGGCTGCGAGCGGGCATCATGAGCGACGGGAGAGGTAGATGGTGGCGAGAAGCAAGAGTGATTGATGGGCGCTCTGTTGGCCGATTTGATCGGAGTTCGGAGGGCAACGTTTTATCTTTTCTCGTGTTGAATGCGTGACGTGGGCGGTCAGCGAGGAATTTCCTGCCGGGCATCTTTCCCCGTCTCGGATCTAAGAAAAGTGCCCATTTTCGGGGCAGGACCGCGATGGGCCCGATCATCGAGTAACAGCAAGACAACTGAGCATGTATTTTGGCACAAGTAGCAAACTTATATGAGACGGGTAGCAAACTATCAGACAAGGTGATATTCGGAGGAACGCTCGCAGCGCCGCGAATGTTTTGGATATGATTGAACATCTGATCGAATGTGGAAGAAAGGTCGGCTTTCACTTGGAATTTCGTCAGCACAACGGCAACCTGTCCACTGTTTGATGAACACACCTGGATCAGCTGCAGCCCAAGGGAAGCACATAACCCGTAATCTCCACATCCAAATAGCCTTCATTGGCAATGAACTCCAGCCGCTCCGACTCCGAGGTGGTATAGAAGTTATCCGTCCCCGACGAACTGTAGAGGCGATACACCGGCACGCTTCCGCACACCTGGGTTGGGTAGATATACACAGGCGACGGGTTTCCGCTGGTCTCATACCCGTTCTGTTGGGCCGCCGTGACCTCAGAACTGTTCATAGTGTAGAAGTTATCGTGGACGACACTGTTTAACAGATGGAACAGCGGAGCGGTGCCTTCCTCCTGCGTGAGGAATACGAGGCCCAAGACATTCTCGAAGAGCCAGCCCTCAGGGTTGAAGGTGTTGAGCGCAGTGGCATCATATGTGTACCAATGGTCAATTCTGGCGCTGTTGTAGGTGCGGTAGAATGGTACGGCGTCGGCAGGCGCTCCGCAGGTCCGTGGCTGGAATGGAGATCAGTGACGATGCTGTAGTTTGAAGGATAGATTACCTTGAGCGCCGAGGTGAGAGGGGTACTCGCCATGACATACTGGCAGTACGCGGCAATGAGGGTGCCTAATAGGATGACGGAGAACTTCATACTGTTCACTGCGGAGAAGGGCGTATCCTCCTCCTTTTATAACCCAGCTTCGAGTCGGGGCTTGAACACGCCGGTCGCGTCGCTTTGATGCGCCGCTCATGTTGAATTGGCTTGTGGCAGGATGAATAATACACTGGACTGGCTGCACGATGATTTTCAGGAGTATTTCTTGATTCTGTATTGTGTTTACAGCGGCGGATGTTGAACGTTGAACCGCAGACACCAGGATCGGAGAATTCAATGGTCAAAATGTTGCACTGTTGGCGAACCGCTAGGCAAATTGAAATATTAGTGCAATTCGACGACTGGTTGAGGACCGGCAGGCAGAATCAGGAACATTTTGCGTGCCAGCATTGTGTCGTAGACGTCTGAATCAACCGGAACGAACAAGGTGCGGAGTACTCAAGTTGGGCACCCCAGATAGCTATCCCCGTTTCAAGTGAGTCATGACCCAGCGGCGGTCACTGGCAATCACGGATTATGCGATCAGACTGGCAAGTCTGATCCGATGTCGTGCCGCCCATGCGTCTGAGGTGGATCTCGGATTTTCTGCTTCTTGAGCAGTTATGTGAACAGACTTCGGATTTCCCAAGACCAAACTATATCCCAATGGATACTTGTACATTGTTGTAAGTACGCTATCTAGGCCCACTGATCCGGATCAGCGTCGGCAAATTTGGTCCCGTACCCAATCTGATCATACCAAACCTGCCTGAAGGGTTGGGTACCCTTCATCTGCTTATCATCATGCCACCCATTCGCATACAACCCCACATGGAGCTGGAACTCCCGCGTGTGATCAACCGTGGTCGAAATATTGAACCTCTCCACCACCTTCACTCCATCAAACCAAAGCTTGTAAAAGCCCGTATCGTCGTGCTGCCAATTCGCCTGTATGACGACTTTGTGCCACTTTCCACCCGTGACGGTCGCCAGGTTCTTGAACTCTGTAAGCCCCTGATGGCAGACGGTGCCGGATTTAACACGCGTGGCGAGCTGGTTGCCGATGATCCACACCATGCTGGTCGGCATCCCATCATCGCAGCCGGTGTCGGTGCGCCGGGGAGAATTGCCAGTCGTCCTGGACTCGGAAGGCAAACCCGTAGAAACCTTGCTCGCCGAGGTGATAGCCGGAGAAGTGATGTACCTCGGAATGATACCTGAAATGGGTTGAGATGGTAGTCCCCAACGCCCAGACAGTAAAACCAAGCGTACCGGTCATGGTAAATGGGATCGTACGTCTGCGTCACTCTGATGGAGGTGCCGCTATGATTGCCGTAGAAGATGTCGGATACTTGGTCAACGGTGCCTTTGTGTTCCTTGAAAATCTTGTCCCAGCCGGCGGTGGTGCCGCGATTAGCGAACTTCTGCGTGAAGGAGGCACTGGCACCCGCGGAATTCAGGGGCAGTTGGTCGATGCCGGCGGGGAAAGCCATCCCGGCCGATGCCGATTCGTCCTCGCCAATGTGCGTAGGAGATGCGGCAGCGCAAAGATAGAAGAGTGCCGCCATGAGAAGAGTTGTGTGCTTCATGGGTGGGTCGGGGAGACTCGTGGGCCTCAAGGGCAGTTTGAATTGACGGTTTAAATAAGAGGCGCGAGGCACGAGTGATTCAAACGATCGGCAACCCCTGTGTTGCCTCTTGTCTCGAGCTGCCGCGCACCCTGGCAAATGATTGATAGTTTGCAAAGGTGCAATTCAACGTTGGCGGCAAGCGGACCGGGTATTCTATACGGGAACGTACTCGTCGCGCCAAGCGCTGCCGGCCAGCAATATTCCGTATGACTTCCGGTGCGGCACATTATTCAACACGGGTCTGGGCGCCAGATATCAGGCCTGCACCTGTCCAACTGTCGAGACTCGACTCAGTGATTTCAGGGGAGCGACGTAGGCAAACTTTATGCGAGGGCCGCAGTCCGTGTAGTTGATAGGCCTGTCACTCGGGAGTCGGTGCACGCAATCTTCGTCTTGGTCTTGGCTACGGTATCTTTTATATCTGCCCGATGCCAGACTACAACTTCTCCAGAGCCGCGGAGAATACTGAATGAACCTTTGTGCGCGAAGAAGCCGTCGGACCTAAAACTTCCCCGACTGGCGAGCGCCGAGTCGTCAGCCCCGCGCATCATTTCAAGGCCAGGCTCAGTGTCCCAGACGACCCAGAAGGCCGAGTCGTGAAAGAAGTGATCCTTGACAGCTGGCGTGAAGCGTGGGGATCTTTAACCCAGCATTCGCAGAGTTGTCCTGGTGGTGCGGAGAAGAAGGCAATTTGATGTGACTTGACACGTCACATCAATCAAACTGCTCTTGCTCCCGACCACATCGACGATTTCTCAAGCAGTAGGCTGGTCGGGGTTCGAGAAGCACGGTCTTTGTATCACGTTTGTGGTATGCTCCTTGTCTTTCAAGGCAGTGGCGTCTGCCTGCCCTCGAAGCTTTGTTTCGAGAATCGGGATTCGAAGCTAGGCAACTCTTTATGCCACTTGCATTCACTCATTTTGCTGTGAGGTCCGTCAATGTACGCTACAGTCCCCCGCGCGCAATAGTATCGTTCGGAACGTCTCACGAGTCACATTGACATACAGGGACCTCTTGCCACTTGGCCCTTGGGCTTCTCGCGAATGTCGTGTATGTAACTCAACGTCGGGGAATTTACAACCCCGCTCTCCGCTCTCTCGATCTCGATTAGCTCCAGGTCTCTACGAGGCTTTAAAAGCTGCTGGAAAATCTGGTGGCCTTCAAGCACTACTGCACAATGAGACTCACCGCTCTCCCTTTCATCCTCTCTGCGATTTCTCTCGTGTCCGCCACCAGTAACATGGTGTATCCATGGGGCGCACCTCGCGATCTGCTAGAAGACCTGGTCACTCGCCAGGCCCAAGCACCCTTCCCCCCGAATCTCACCGAGGCGCAGGCTGAGGCTGCCTACTGCGCCCAATGCAGCGCGACCACCACTGATATTGGAAAATCTTACATCCGGCAGGACATCGGCAATGCCACGGCCAATTCGATCGCCATCAGCGTGCGTGGGCTTGAAATTTCTTTTGCGGAGGCTGATAACATTACTTCGAGTAGGCGGAGTTCCAGGGCATCCTCAACCAGCTCACGACGATTGACTCGGAGAACCTCAACGGCGGGAAGCAGTTTGCGCCCGCCTGGAAGGCCATAGCTCAGAGTTGGACGAATATTCTCTGGGCTTCGCGTACCACCGCTTCCGACACGGCTGCGTACACCGAGGAATTCACTACGGTCGTCATGCCCTTCGTCGTTGGCCAGATGGACCCGATTCCCATCGACGTGACCCTGGGAGTGCTCTACGAGTACAAGGCTGTGCGTATCACCGGCTTTTCTCCAACATTGCTGATGTTGAGTTCCCAAGATGGCTGCGAATCTGAGCTGGAGCGCAGAAGCCACCTCCCAATCGTTCACCGACATTATCGACGCCATCGACGGATTCGTCGCTACGTTCTGTCGCAAATTTATTTTTCTCCGAATAAGTCCTTACAGTCATATCAGACGCTGAACATGTCTGACATTGGCCAGACCATCGCATATCAGGTCAGTCAGGCAGAATAAGGGGTAATCAGAGTCGGGTCAGACGGTGGTCAGACGGCTATAAGGGCCAATCATGCAATATTCATACAATTGGGATCGGGTCCCTACTCTGATATATTCATTCAATAGCATACATGTTTCATTCGTCCAGTATCGGGAGGGCATGCAAGACCAGCGCTCGAGTACTTCAACGCACGTGCATCATCAGATTAACGAGGTCTTCGAAGAGCACCTGCATGACCTCGTTGAGGGTCCAATCCATGTGAACGACGCCGCGTGTCGGACTGGATGGGCAGAATTTATTGGGGCTAAACGAAATGCGAAGGGGAAACTCGAATACAGTGCACTCGACGCCGCGGTACTCCACTCAGACGCGTCGGATACGCTCAATCACGACACCTTCTTGAAGAACAAATTGCCTATGCACGTAAGTTGTACGCTCTGTTGCTTGGGAATCCGATCTCACCTTGTTCTAGGTCGCTGCCGCCTTTCTGTATGGGCGGCAGAAAGCTATTGCCTTGGCGGGGGGCGCGGCTTGCGCCACGTCGGGCCCGGTGATGAAAGACATTCATCACATCACCCACACCACGCCTGGATTGGTGGCCAACGCTGCTATCATTGTGAGTCAATACTGATGTGATGTTGTCCCGGCGGACGAACCTCTAGACTCTGTGGGTCCCCTCTGCGGACACACAATTGAAGGGTAAAGGCGAGCAAACGGGCGCAGAATGGAGGGACGAGCACGAGGCTCTCATGTTCTATTTGACGAACGGGCTCAGGGCTCGTATGCGTAACACCGTCGAGATCTTCCGCGCGTGGGACGAGGAGTTATTCCCGCACACGGAAACGAGTCTCGGTGGCGTCATGGGAGCTGGGACCTCGGCGAAAACTCTTCAAGACGCGGTCGCATCGCTGTTGCAGGGGGAGCGAATTGAGGAGGACGAGGAAGAGAACGAGAACGAGAACGAGAACGAGAACGAGGAGACCGGGCGTCAAAGTGACGGAGGAAACACCGGGAGCGGGGGCAGCGAGACCGGCGGGGCACAAGAGAGGGATGGCGGGGAGCTCGACGGGAACGACGGACCTGGTAGTGACGCATAGATAGGTCCCTCCTTGTGACATTGTCCTCCTTCCAATCCGATCGTCTCGGCCACGTGAAATGTCTAGACCTCGGCCAACTGCAGCGGCGATAGAAGGGAACGACGCAGAAGCGCATGTACCCGCGCGGCTTGGGCTCGAGGGATAGCGCAGGACAGAATCCAGGAAGGGTCGGTGACTCGGTGGTGCTGGCCAAGTGACGTGGGTGGCACTGCAGCGGATCAAGGACTTCATCAGCCCGCGAGCGAGCGGCGAGACCAACAATTTTCCGTGCGGCACTGTAACCAGTGTAAGGGCCAGTCATTTGCAGCATGTGGCGGCGAAATAGTGCCCCAGAAAGATGCCGTTTAGGTTGAAGCGTGAAAGGATGCAGGAAAAAAGTTGAATTACAACATGTATAGAACATGTTGCCTATACGTCGCAATGCGCGCGTAGTCAAGTAGTTAACAGTCTTAGATTTAATTAAATAGATTCCCGTGAGGTAGCTCGTTCAAATCCCTCAAGTCGTAAATAAGTAGTGAATTGGATATAACAGTGAGATCAGTGAGTCACTAGAGAAATGAAGACACAGAGCAGTAAGAGAGAAAGGAGTAGCATTTTTCCCTTTATCACTTTCCAAATTGCCCTACCAGTCAGGCCCGATAAGCCCTTACCATGCCTGACAAGGCCCTCAGACCTGACCCGGTCTGACGAGCCTGATCAGCGTCTGACCGTCGTCTGATCAGCGACTGATTCGGAATTTATCAAGGATATCAGCCTCCCGTAAGGCTGGCCGCCTTGTCAGCCCAGATCCGGCCGAGTCAGTGCTAATTTGCCGAAAAAGAAATTTGCGACATCCAGGGTTTCGCGGCCTCGCTGAAATCCGCTGATCAGCAGAGCATTGACCAGTTGAATGCTCAAATTAAAAGTCTGCAGGCCAAGATCGCGGCGTACAATGTCCAGATTACTGACCTTGCGATTGCGCTTGGGGCGACTGCGCTGGGCACGGTCGGGGGTATCGCTTTGTTTCCTGCGTTTGCGCCGTTTATCCTTGTAAGTGACTTGAAGCTGAATTCCATTTGCGATCTGACGTTAACCCAGTTCTTCGGTTTGAGTGCAGCCATCGGGGAAGCCACCGCCCTGGGTGTCATTGAGAAAGACAAATCAGGTGCGTACCTCTGTGGACTTGACTTGCTCGATGGACTCATACTTCCTTCCTTCAACTCAGATGCGCAGTCTCAGCTCAACGGCGCCCAGACTCAAGTAGCCAACCTCCAACGTCAGCTCGACCAGATTTCTGCTGCCAACGCCACTCTCCACAGCATCAGCGTCACAACCCTGACCATGGACGCTCAACTCGGCGCCTTCCGCGATATCTGGAACTCTGTTGCGGGCGACTGCGATTCCGTCGGGGAATATCTCAAAACTACGTCCGCGATTCTAGCTGGACCTAGTATCCTCATACAGGCGGGTATCCGACGTGGTTGAGTTGAAATTTGACTGAACTCGATTTGCACTCCCAGCCACAGATCTACTGGGCGACGATGAACAAGGTGGATTGTGTGTACCAGGCGATCACCGATGGGCTTCAGGATGTAAGTCCCATCCATCCATCTATCCGTCCTGCAAACGAACTGATTAACCGCGGTCCGCCAGTACGCCATCGGTATCACCAATTCGGGACTCCCGCCCCCGACGTCCAAGCGTGCAATCGGTGCGCCGGCGAACTTTCCCGAGAGGTTGCATGAGAATGTTCAAGCCCTTATTACGAATGCGCTTGCGAAGGCGAAGGCGAGACATGGGAAGCATTAAATGGGGTGGCTTGAGACGCGTGTGAATTTTGGTCGCTGGTTTTCTGGTTCTTTGTGGTTTAACCGATAGCAAAAAGGGTAATTCAATCGGCGTAAACAGTGTGGCATCAGTTCTGTTCGTCGGTGCACCCAGTGCAAGCTGAGCTTGACTTGTGTGTCACGATCTCGGATCAATTGATGCATCAATTTGTTGCGTCCTCCCGTCATGTCGCGCGAAGAGGCGAAGACATATACACCAACTACCACATTGCGTTGCGTTCGAAATCCTCTGCCGAAACGTTCGCTGGGTACCCAACAGTCAAGGAAGTCCGGAAATCGTCCAGCTGATAGTGTCCCATATCGATCGGTCCCACTGAGAAAACACTGACAGCTCTCGCCCGGACGTCGCAACTATTTCACGACCGACGTCTTGTGGAATCGCCAAAACGGTGTCTCAAGATTGACCAAATGCTGCCCAGAAGATCTGTGGGAGTCGTAAGAAGCGCTACTGCACCATCTTCGTGAGTGCCCTTCACGATTTCCTTCACTGTATCCTTTTGATTCCATGTTTCAAAAGTTTTCGTCGTCCGCTCACCGGCGCCGACTGGGACCGCTTTCTGTATCACTCATGCCGCATACGCCATTTCTAGTTTTCCTTCCATGCACTTCGAAGACGGTTATGCGAGGCGTTGCTTCAGGCTGAGATTCCCGGTAAACACCTAAATACTTCCGAATTTGCAGTCCCAGTCCCATTTCAGAAATGAGCGTTGCCAAGGCTCTTTCGAGCCTCACGGCTGGTCTTGAAGAAGGTCGTCGGCTCTGGGTCCTTTGGCAAGATGTGCCGGCCGTGCTGTCGACACCGAGCCTGAGTCGGTTTGCTCTTCCCGGCACTACTCGTGGGCTTCTGCATCGACCACTTCCACTCCAAGTCCATGGTCCTGCTCCTCCGCCCCATCGTGCATACCCACGCCCGGTGTGTACGTCGTCAAGTGCTTACACAAGTCCTGCTTCTACGACCGTGAGCGAATCCTCCAACCCCGCGTCTCGAGCCACCCCAACATCGTGACTCTCCATCGGAGCTTCTCCTCCGAGGAGCACCTCTTCTTCGTCACGGACTTTCACGCCAGTGGAGATATGAGCTTCGCCGTCGCCGACGGGCTCTATCCCAAGAAGTCGGCGCTCGTCAGGCGCACTTGTGCGTAGATTGCCGAAGCCGTGCTTTTCTGGGGTTCGATATCTTGTTCCCCAGTTTCGATTCTAGCGCAAGTAGCGATTATTGTTCTGAACAGAAAAATATACCTGCCGACTGCCGCATCACAACCGTGACAAAGTAAAAGAAGTTGGACTTTGTTCTACATTTTCATCCAAAGTCTCAGCTGGACCTTCCACTACCTACCTGGGTCATCCAAAGGTCATCACTTCGGAACTTCGTTTTCTTCGGACGCCGCGAGCAGTCCTTCCACGAAATTTTATGCTTCTACCGGACTAAATGTTCCATAGATCTTATGCATTCAATGGGATGATGAGAAACGCAAATACACGCGGGCCCGGCCGCCAGGCCCCAGTGCTGAGTGTGCTGAGAAGCACTCCGTCCGGGACGAACGATGAGATGCAGTCATGAGCCTATACGAAAGCGGGGCGCCCGCTATAACAGTGCACTGATCTCATATCCGTCAACCAACATTGGTTTGCAGCGTTAGAATGCATAAATACCAGTCCGGGGCTCCTTATTCCTTAGTTCTTGATCCCACCCTTTATCAGGTTAGCCTTCTCTGCTCTGAATCAGCCAGTTCCCTCACACGAATTCGCAGAAACTACCACCGCACCATGCAATTCAACATCGCCCTCATCGCTAGCGCCATGCTCATGGCCGCTTCCCCCGTCCTCGGGGCCGACTTCCAGTGGTGGTCCGGCGCCGGCTGCACTGGTTCAGTTCAATTGACCAGCGACAACATCCCTGCGAATGACTGCATCGGCCTCACCAACGGCGAGTCGACCAAGTCAATCAGCTACTCGGGTGTTCCTACCCAGGCCAGATTCTTCCGGTCGGGCGGCTCGCAGGATTTTTGTACCAATGGCCCACCCGCCGTTACCACCGGTGGTGGTTCTGGATGCGCAACTGCACCTGACGGGTAAGTTGTTCCGCGCCGAAATCCTTGGATCCAGCAAATTGATGTCTCCTGCTTAGGTTCAACTTCCAGAGCTTTGCCTACAACTGATAGATTGGCTTGAAACTTGAAAGACCAAGGGTTACCGTCGTGCATTTCGGCAGCCCATGTAGATTAATCTTCTTAGTTGAATTCACTTTTGTGGTCCCATGATTTTCGGCCCCTCGGCGGCGGCAGTGATTCGGCACCTGGATCAAAACCACCATATGATGCTCGAATACACACGCGAGTGGGACTGCTTTCCACACAGTTAAACTTGACAACACAAAGTAAATATCGCAGAACTTGTCTCAAGAGCACTCCGAGTCGGATCAAAACCCATGAGGGTGCCACTCACCGTCTTCTCTCTTCCTACCACACCTTCCCTTTGGACGCTCCTCGAATGTCGGTTTCCCCAATTTCCTTTGAGCATCAAGTCTCCATTGGACTCACTTGAAAATTCCCGGACGGTCCTGGCTTGCATCTCCTGCCTCCGTCGTCCATACGCTATGAATTCCGTACATGTAATGATGTACCAAGTACTCCCCAGATGATATTGAACTTCCGGACATCCGTGTGGCCCATCAAGAACTGATTTGGATCATATCACCCGAGGCTGTGTTGCCACGCTTGTCATGACCCACCAAGGATCCCCGCTGGATGTTCCTGAGCTGCTGGACCGCTGTATCCACTGGCTCGAGAAAGACCATCCAGCGCTCAGGATATGCAGCCTAGTTCACCGAACATGGCTTCATCCCGCCCAGTCCCGACTCTTCCGCGCCGCCGATCTCACAACTCGATCTGGCTCGAGTGCCGACCCAACGGTCCTATTCAGCCGATGCATGCGGCTACTGGGCGTCCTACGCTCCTCACCCCACATCGTACAACACATCCGACGCTTGGATATCAACGCCAAGGCCCTCGCAGCGGAATTCGACTCGGTGGCCGACCTTCCCTTTGCACACGTCCGACAACTCGTCATTCGCTCCACCTCGGTGGAAACAGCTGCGGGAATCCAGCGTCTGGTTGGAATCCCGACCCTGGAGCACCTCGAAATTAATTCGACATATACGGATTTTGGCGTTTGGTTTGCGAGTTGCTCGCCCGCTCTCCGGTGCGTCGAGCTACACTTTTCTGCGCCAGAGGTGGAACTGGAGGGGCACACCTGCACACGACGGGTCCCGTTGCACGCACTCAAGCTCTTTCCCTACGCGTCACAGAATTCCGATCCTGTGTCGTCTGTATCAAATCTCATCCACTCGTTGTGCATCTTTGATTTCTCGCGGCTCAAGATCTTGTCGACGGATGCGCGTGCAGAGATCATCGAGGCGATGACTCCCTTTTGCGGAGAAGTCGAAGTCTTTGAGCTTCGGGTAAATGTCCGTATTCCCACTACGCATCGTATCACAAAGACTCACATCCCACAAAGCTGGGCTTCAGCCCAACCCTCTCATTCTCGAGCTTCCCAAATCTCCGCGAACTCTACCTCGACCTTCGCTCCACACGCGCCCTCCCCTCACTCTTCACCTGCCTTTGCAGCATCCCTCCATCCAACAACATCACTCGCATCGTTATAACAGCTCAAAAACGCATCCTCAAACGACTTTCCGGGGACCTCCTCAGCACACTCGACGCGACGTTATCCTCATTGGACCTCCCTCATCTCACTTCAGTGCGCCTTGCACTGAATGCGCGTGTGTATGAGGGGGCGGCACATCACATGGGCAAGTTGATTGGTCGCAATTTGGTGAGCGATTCCCTCAAATTGAGTGTTCGCATATTGGATTCTGAGAAACCGATTCTTTGTAGCTGAGCCGTGTGGATGAGGATGGGGATTGGTTTCAGGTGAGTGCGCTTTTTTCTTTGTTGGGGAACGAGAACTGAGTGGTGGCACATCGGACTTTTCAGAGCTTTGGATGTGCCTGGCGAACTCAATGAATGTCGGTTGGGAAATCTGTAAACCTGTTTTCGTTGGAATTCATCTTGGATATGGTCGTTCGGTTGTGATTTCCTAAAATACACGAGTTGCGTGTAACACTCGGAGGTGTGCGTATGTGCTACGGAATCTGAAACCATACTGATCGTTCATGGTGTAGAATCTGTACGTATTAGACCGGTAAGCCCGGTACATACTCAGAGTCATTCTGTGCGGCGGGTTGATGCCATTGATGGGCGGCCGCCGCAACTCACTGATCTGATCATCAATGACGCGCCCTCGGACGTCCGACGGTGGCTCCTCCAAGTTGAAGTCTTCCAACTTGCCTCCACGGTTCTTCACATGCCGCGAATTCGTTTCAGAACTACACGAACTGAAGCACTGTATTCCGACGACCTAGCATCCAGGAGCCACTCAACTGTAAGTGAGATTTCAACCACACCCTACGCGGCCGCTGATGGCATTATTACGGCGGACGGCGGCACGGTAGCGATCCACGACCGAGGCTGCTTTTGCCTTTCGTCCAGTCGAGATATAACCGTTTCAAATCTGCTTCGGATTTTCCTCACACCCCATCTTGCCTTCCCTCTTGCCTCCTTCCTCACTCACCTTTTCTTTTCCTTTTCAATGGAGCGCCATATGGACCACACAAACATCGACGGAGATGGGCAGACGTTCGACGTGCCACTGCCAGCGCCACATACAGGCAAGTCGGGTCATGAGTCTCCGTCATTGAATTGGACACTTATTGACGAGCTTGGCAGTCTGGGTTGTCCCCCACTGTGCTGATTTGGTTTACGAACGGACGTTCCCGCTCCCTCTGCCTGGGACGGATAGGATTAATTTCGTGGTGCGTGTTTCGGGTCCGACTTTTAGTTGAGAGAAGAGACGAATTTCGTTTTAGATTTCCATCTCGGATATCTTTGCTGGGCGGTTGGAGGAGGAGCGGTTGATCGAGTCGTTCCAGGACGCGCTGACTTTTTACCCGCATGCGAGTGGGAGGTTGAGGCGCAAGGGTGATGACTGGTCGGTGAGTCCAACCTCCCTCACTCACAGTTCGCTCGTGGCTGACGTGATACGCTCGAAGCTCGGGGCCGGGAAGCGCGGTGTACCGATCCTGTTCGAGACCATCGAAGATCCCCTGGATCACTACCAAGTTCCCTCCATCATCCCGCCCGAGATCATCGACGTGGTGTCGACGGACATTACAGACGCGACGGAGCCAGAGTGGGACGAGCCGATGCTGCGTATCAAGGTCACCTATTGCCCCAAGTCGAACGAGTCTTCGATCGGCTTTTCGGCTAGCCATATGCTCGGTGCGTCTCAAGTTCCTCCCCGTGTGCTGGTTTTTCTAATCAAGGCGCTTGCAGGCGACGGCGAATTTGTATTCCAATTCATGTGCGCCTGGTCTCAGTACTACCAAAACAAAAAACCCTTCTTCGGTCCGCCTTCCTACGAAAAATTCCGAAACGCGCTCCCGCCATTGGAGCACAACGATGGCAACCCCGAAACAGCGGCATTCATCCAACGCTACCTCCCGCATCTTAAGGAGCTCCACCCCATGGATGACTTTCTCTCGATGATCGGGGAGGCGTTCGCCAATTCCACTTTGGTTGACTTGTTGTTTACCAAGGAGCAGATTGGGCAGTTGAGAGCGATTGCGGATTCGTGGCCGGGCAGGGAAGGCGCCAAGACATCGCCGCATGATGCAATTTCGGGGTATCTCATCTCGACGATGAATCGGTGTTTGAAGACGCCGATTACGAGGGTGTCGAGTATCTTTAGTGTGCGTCCGCCTTGCTTGTTTTTTATCTGCTGTGGCTGAGGCGAGATCCTTCGTTCAGTACCGCGGAATCAAGAACCCTGAGAACCTCAAGCCTGACGACTGGCGCATTCCAGGGCCACTGGCGATCGGGAACGCCATGTTCCACGCACTCACGCCGACGCTCTCACTGAACGAAGCATCCTCCATCGGCGCGCTGGCGCTGGCGATCCGCAAGTCCGTCAAGGAGACTCGCAATTACGAGCACATCAAGCGTATCGTAGCGGTCTCGGAGCCCATCTGGATGCGCCAGTCTCAGGAACGCAGCGAGCACAAGTTCTGGGACGATAACACGTTGGTTATGAACACTATGGGCAAGTGCGTGACACTCCTCCTTCTCTTTCTTTTCCACTATAATGCTGACTTGTGAATATGAACAGAGCCGACTTTTCCTTACAACACTTTGGCTTTGGCCGTCGATACGTGCGCACACACTGCTACGGCGATTTTCCCGGATTCGCGCGCTGCTTCAAGGCGCCTCCGTCCAAGCAGGCTGATGGAACGTGGAATTCAAACGAGGATGCCATTTGGATGTTTGTACGTATTCCGACGGAGATACACCAAGAGTTTATGGCGATGGTTGCTGCTGATTTGAATTCGTCTGAGTTTCCTGAGAATTTGGTCAAACGGGAGAGGGAGGTGCAGGCGAAGATTGGGGTCAAGGCGCGGTTGTAGCAGCTTGGGTACACTTTACTCATTATACTTATTGTCTTGTTCTGTTCATCTATTTTATACCACGATCCCTCGTTTCACACATTTCACACGGCGTGAATTCAGTGAAATGTCGGAACACGCCTTCTAAGTGGTTTCGAGGTTAAATTGATGGGCTATACTAGCTAGACCCATAATCCATACACGTCAAATTAAAATCAATGTACTCTACGTGGTGGTGGGCAGCGACGGGATCAGATGGTCCCATTGATCGGCCGGTAACGCAACAGTAACCGGCAAAATTGATGGTATTCGTTTGTCTCGTCCGTTTTCGGGTTCTAATGGCTCGGAAGCTCAATTCAAGTAGTGCTCTCAGTTTTTGTAGTCACCATACCAGTGTACAGCATCAAAATTGGATTAATTGGTATTTTCATCGGCCCCAGGCGCGTCGCAATGTGCTGATACAAGCATGTCACGCGCCAGTCACACCATGAAAGGCAGTACCGGGCCTGATCATTCTGCCTCAAATAATAAATCACTCGGCTTGATGGGTGCCACCAGACATACATCTAAAATCATGATTAATCCCAGTCTTGAATGTTATAGAGCCGGATTTTGAGACTGGGATCTATTTGGCATCTGGATGAGATCAGTCTACAAGTATTGATATCAGGCGGAAAATCCGGCTCTATTTGAGGAAAGCTGCCGATTTACCATGATTTATCATGGGCAGTCGGGGATCGCACAGGGGCATCCAATTTTCTAATATAAATTCCCATTTCTCATTAGGACTTTGGCGGGGCTCAGACTGATACGCGATCTGACACGCATTAATGATGGCCCATCAGATCACCGTCGCTGCCCACCACCACTCTACGCGCAAGGCATGAAGAGAGTGCAATAATTTAAAACACTCCCGGTCAATGTGATGGCGGATACGCGTAGGGATTGGGCTGCGCGTCTTGTTGTACCCCGGCCACCTGCGTGCGACTGGACGACCTATTCCTCGGCGTCACCACCCTGGGTCTGCGGTCTCCGCTCCCAGCTAATTCCGCATCGCTGCCGTTCACCGACCCCGCATCCATATGATACATTGAAACCGTAGGCGCACGGGTCCGAGTCGGAGTCGCAGTGGGTTCACGATCCATTCCGACGTCGCTGTCGATGTCGTTTGGATTCATCTTGGCCGTACTAGTCGCCGTGGTAGACCGACTTGGTGTAGGACGATGTTCGGCGAATTTATGTTCCGAGTCGCTGTCGGTGTCAAGGTCGAGTGCGTTCACGGGGACAGGTATCCGGCCACGGTTGCCTAACCGATGCATGTCATCGTGCGCGCCGGAGAGCGATTGCCCTCCGCTAACAGCTACAGACGGCGCATGGGGCTAAAGACCTTGTCAACGATCCTGAAGAAACAAATCCCGAAACACGTACGTAGTACTGCGCCAGAGTTCAATCGTTGTAAACGACAATTAAAATGGAAGTATTCACTCACCGAGCGCCTCGTCGAAAGATTGAACGCCGTCTGGCCATGCGACGTGATGGTCCCGTTCGTAGTACGCTCAAAGAGGACATTGGGAGCGTCATGCTGGGAGGTTTCTTCCCGCCATGGCCGTGCGTTGAGCCTAGAATTCCGCTTCAGTTAATTTCTTGGAACATGGAGATGAACGTACGTGCTGATGAGGGAATTGCTATATAGTTTGGATAGCGGAAAGTCGATCAAAAAGTTCCTTCGCTTCGTGAGATCCTTGCCGGCCAGTATTCAGAGTGGCGAAACTCACATAGTCGAGTTCTGTGTGCTCATTTCGTACGTCGGAATATGTAAAACGGGTGGAACTTACGGGGAGAGCAATGTATAGAATCACATCAGCTAGAGAGCCAGTAGCAGTAATGGCGCTGCAATCAAATTACTCTAGGCGCGGTGCAGCAACGGATGTCAGAGCACGCACCCAGTTTGTACCGTCACTACTCATCCGATTGGTAAATACTCGTAGAAATCAGGACAAGTAGCACGCACGCCGTATGATCTTGTTCAAATAACTGTCTGTCGACATAACGTTGCCCTTTCTGATCCACTACAGCCGGAATGAGGAATTTCCACGCAAGTGGACCAAGGAGGAATACACACCAAGGAAAACACCAACGACCCCGTCAGCATGACGTCGCACGCTGCGCTCGACACGAGCCAAGTGATAACCTCGGGATGGAATTGGCTGAATTGGGAAAAGTCGGGGTGGAGGGTGACGATGGTTGTTACGGAGGCTCCGCCGCCTAGATTGAGGCATTGAATATCCGTGGTCGCAGCCAGAAGAGGATGACGCACCGAGGGAGATCAGGGCAAAGAGGCTGATAAATGCGGGGAGGATGCGCGAGTTGGTGACGACACGGACGCGCCATGCGATAAAAAGTTGGATTGGTGTGGATATAAGGACCTTGAAAGAAAGGAATTTCAGGAAAGAAGGCGATGGGGGGCAGTTGTTGCGCACCGTCAAGACGGCATCTTCAACCCAGGAATGTGAGAAACGCATCTGTGGACGTCGAGATGAACGCTCACCGGGTCTCAGCACTATCAATGAGTTAGGTCGTCGTCCGAGGTAACATAGTGGATGTGATGCTTACTGACTGGGGAGGTTATCAGTGCTTGAGGTGTCGCTGCAGATAATGTTGAATGAACGGTCTCGCGGACATGAATTCACTCACCATAGCGGACAATCAAGGGCTCGTAGATGAGACCGATATCGCACACCCAATTGACAGTTTCCATGATCAAAAGGTAAAGGACGAGGTATCTGAACCATGGGCGATCTCTGCGAAATGAGGCCGGGAAGTCAGAAGAGTCTAGAGAGAGAGGGGAAGAGTCTGGAGAGAGAGGGGCGAGCACACGCACTTTCGGTAGCGGTGGTAGTACATGAAAGCCTGCGGCAGATAAGCAAATCGTAGTGGCGTGCGTGGTAGATACTGAACCTGGACAAGGAATACCTGCAAACAGACTGAGACTCGTAAACGAGGCGTGGAGGAGGACGTACGCCGTAGAGAAGGGTGTTGAGAAGCACGCCGAGCAGTAAGGGCCCAAATCTGCTTCGATAAGCCCGGGTATTGATCAAAGAGTGCGCTCACTGACAGAAGGGTGACGTCGGGGGCAGGGGGCGCAGCTGCTGCCGCTTCTGGTGGTGAGCTAGGCATTGGTGGTCGTTGAGGCCAAGGGAGGGAAGGTATTCTTCCACTACTATTATAAGACCTGGCTGGCCTTTGGATGACACCATCTGGAGATGTGCGCCACAAAATCCGGAGGAACATCCATTGAAAGATGCGGCGTGTCTATTGGCTTGTAATAATACGAAGAGTTTGATGTTCCCTGATGGCGGCAAACACCACGCGGGCTGAGACATGAGGCCCCATCTGTGATGATCTTCGTTCGGTAGTAGCGACGAGGGCAAACTCGGAGGCTGTAGCTGGGTTGTCGAGGGGAGAAGAGCTTCAAGAAGTGACGTGGCATCATTGATCAAATCGCGGCCAACAATACCGCCCAATGAGACGATTCACCTGCGGCGTTCCCAGAATCCAAGTATTACGAACCGCACAAGGTCCACGGACCCAACACGGAGCTGACTCAATCATTTTGCATACATTTTGACAAAGCGGCGACTTCTGTAAGTATTCTCCCAGGTCCCTTCATCAAGATTCACCTGAAACATCTCCCTGTGGAGCTTTCCGGACGAAACACGATTTCAGTCGTCAAAAATACCTGATCAGCACCTGGGTCTTATGTCCGATGCGCCCCATCAACTGGCTACCTGAGCCGGAGTTAGAAGAGGAGCAGGTGCGCTTGTCCTTTTTCAATCCCTCCCTTTCTCTCTGATTCATCTGACAGGCCGAACGCTTGAAACCCTCGATGAGGATATGACTGTTCCAAAACAAGACTACATCCAAGCCGTCGTGCGACTCTGCGAAGGCGTGCAAAAAAAAACTATAATAAATGCAGCCTACACTTGGTCAACTCCTTTCTGGTTGGACCCCCCCGCCTTTGCCTGGCGAGCCTTGCGACGCAAATAGATGTACTCCCCCTTCTGTGCATTCTGTAGCTTGTTGACCCACCAGTATCTGTGGATCGTCAACACGAGCCCAGACTCTCAAAGATGGACTGACGCAGCAAAGGCGATGAAGATGAGCACAAAAGGGAAAACGTTGCCCAGAATCCTGCTCAATTCTATCATTTTTCAGCTCGAACTTTGCCGGCAGAGAGGGTATACGCACGGGTGCTTGACTGGAAAGAATATCCAATATACACCGTGACCAGATGCCTCGGAAGAGAGAGCACTGCAGCGATGAGGAACACGCCGAAGGGGACGCCGACGACGGAGAATACCACGGTGGAGTCTGCGAGAAATTGAAATGTAAACCGATAGGTGAGAGTGTGGGACTCACAGTGCGGAGGGATGGTCGAGTAGCGGATGACGAGGACCAACCAGAAGCCGCCGTTGCGTGTGACGTGTGCCAGCAAGCCGTACTCGACACTCTTGGCCTCCCACTCTTCGTTGCGGCGCGAATAAAAGGTCTTGAACACGCTGTTTGCGCCGATTTTAAATCAGAGGTCTGCGGGATAACGGAGGAACTTACAAGTACGTCGCTAGCTCTCCGAGAAGTGTACCCGCTGGAATTCAATTAGTGGAGGTAGCGCTAAGAAGAATGACACGCACCGGCCGCAATCGCGAAGCCCACCGGTAAGCTGTAGGCAACACCGACCAGAATGAGGATGAGCTCGCTTCCGAAAAGTGGAGGCAAAGACAGGAGAGCCAAGAGAGCAATGGGTATGACGGCGGCGACGGGATGACTGTTTAACCAGTCGGTGAATGGCTTCAATCCTTTATTGTTCTGAGTATTGAGGCCGTGGGGGTTCAAGGTGACGCTTACCGTCTACAATCTTATGCTGGTAGACTGATATGAGGATGCTCGGGACGATCACGATGATTAATATTGCGTAGGTCTGGAGCTTCTGCTTGGTGGTGCTTTTCTCCTTGATCCCGTGGAGGAAGTTGTACTCCTCCTGGGTGGGCTCTGGAGTCTTTGAAATGCTGCGGAGCCGGTCTTGCTCCGCGACGACATTCAAGGTCGATTGGGAGTCCAATTTGGACCAGGAGTTTGCAGGGTATTCGGGGTACGCCGGGTACGGTTGATGAAGTCTGTTGGAAGACATGAAGAATGAAGAAGAGGAAGATGAAAAGGGGGAAGATGAAGAAGGATAAAATGAAGAACTTGGAAATTTATGGGTAATTATACCACCGCGGTGATTTCGATGTCCCGGTGCAAGGCTGGCGGCATGATCCTTCGCGGGTTCTGCACTGCGAAAGGAAACATTCGCAACGCAGTATGCGATTCAACCACAGTGGTAACCGACTCGGAGATTGTATCAAATCACTGCCATGGTGAGGTCTCGTCGTCTGTGGACTTTCGCTGCGGGTTCATTGGAATATATTCTCGGCTCCAGATCTTAGGGCATGCCGTGACGTGATCCGAGGCGGATTCGATAACAAAATCAGCAGCGGGCCCGCAGACGCGCGCCCACGAAATCAAATCTGCCTTGCAACATTTCTCTGACATCCGATATCCCCGGTGGTTGCCTGCGAGCGATAGCGCTCGAGCGCGGGCGTCCCGAGAGCGTCTGGAAACGAGACCAAGTAATTGAAACAGAGATAGAGAAATGTGTCAGCTCGAACTCTGCCAACTTACTAAGTATTTGCGTCATCAGGTTGCGACCATCCATCCCAGTGGCGGCCCGCCGTCGCATTCGAGCCTGGCACATGCACAGGTCCAATCACTTTTTGGAGATCGATTCTGCAGTCAATTCAGGTTGACTTTGCACCGGGAGTCGACTCTGAAGCGATTACTTTCGCGGCTCGAGTCGGAATCAAAAGAGCTTTGACATCGCCTGCATACGTTTACGATTCTTTTGGAAGGGACAAGGCGTTCATGACCGAATCATGTGGATTGTCCTGTACGAGAATATAGGTACCTGCTCCTGAAAAGTACAGACAAATTGCCCAGATGTAGAGTCCAAAGGTACACTTGAAAGGAAAAATGAAACTCTATATCCGATGCGGCGCATATCCAGGTGATTTCGGGGCGTGCACTCCAACGATACATAGACTCCCATGGCGAAGAGGCTGATGAATGCGGCGAAGATGCGTGACCTCGCGCACACCCAGTGCCGCCAGGCTGAATAGCAGTCGAGAATCGAGATAAGAACCTGTACGCCTGGATGATGGGATGTTCCCACAGAGGGAGATGGCATGATCGACGGATCCGGACCACGCGAGAGTCAAGCTAAGCAAGTGTGCGTTTCTTGCCAAAAGAATGTTCGGATTAAAGATTTCAGCACTAGATCGGTCTGTTCTCAACCGTCTCAACCGGACGACACTGGGGCGATGAGTATGTAAACTGGAGGTGCGCTGACAGCAAGGTGACATCCGTCGGGGTAGGAGGTCCAGGGGGGTCGCTGGAGGTCGCTGGCCATAGAGGAGCAAGGGACAAGAAGCAGAGATGGGGATGGAAAGGATGTCGCCTGACGACAAAGAAATGCTCGTGCTGTGCTCGTCCGCCAATCTTTGATTGGCATTGAAACAATGCCCACTGTCGGGATGAGTCTGGAGATGTTAAAAGCTCGGGGTGCGTGCGTTCGATATTTTTATCCAGCTGAACACCGAGCCTGTCGCGAGGCAGGACAGGTGGAGGAGGGAGAGAGAAAGGCGTGATCTTTGATCGGAGGCTGTCCGAAGTTGCGATCAATCACGTGGTGTTTACGGCCGCGTATACCAAATATGGACGATCCCCGGCCCTCGCACTCTTTGTCTCTTTCCCCCACCGTCCCCCGTCTGCGAATGTACCCCTTCGCATGTCCGACGTCCCGGACGCTGCACAGATCCTAACAGACATGTCGGGTCGTCCATCGCCTGCCACTCTCCGCCACTGACGCTGTAACAGACAAATATCCCGCGTTCTTATCCTCGTCCCATTCAGTATGTCTGCCAATTGTTATGCCTTTGAGACCTCGCCGAATCTCCAGCCATCATCTGCTACGACTACATCCTCACATTCGACCAAGAAGTTTCGCGATTCTGGCGCCGGCCATTCACATGGGGCTCCTTCTTCTTCCACATAAACCGATACTCGTCTCTTCTGGGGACGATACCCCTGGTGTTCCAGTACACTATGACGACGAGGGATCCTGACAAGTATTCGGTGCGTTCTCCTCAACACTGCCTATGCTGGGGCTGAAGCCGTCCAAATAGCTGTCTGTCCACTCGCTCCCTCCCCATTGAATCTTCTTCTCATCCGTCCAAAGGTGCAACGCGCTGCGATTATATCACCAGTACTTTGCCTTGATATCACAGATTCTGGTCGGAAGTGCGTCTGCCACACCCTATCTCTTCTTTCACTCATTCATTCCGCAGTCATCCTCCTCATACGCACATACGCGCTCTACGAGCGTAGCAAGAGAATACTTGCGTTCATGATCCTCGTCGTTTGCGGTGTCATCGTGTCCTCTCTTGTGCGTACATTGTTTTAGGATAACAACGGGGCACAGCACCAACCGACCGACCGCGTAGATCTCGTTCACCAAGACAGACCGCAAGGCCCTCCCGCCTCTCGCTGCATCCTTCGCCTGTCCGTTTGGTCAACCCCATGCCCAGTACGTACCATTCTACTGCCTCTCTATCGACTGATCTGATCCGTTTCCAGACGCATCCGTCCGTAAACCTCCCCTAGTCTACAGTCTCCCTCTCAAAATGCACCCAGGTTTAGCCGAATCCTGGACCGGTCTCGTGAGTCAGACTATTAACATCAGACGGCCGAGCGGCTGAAGAACGAGGACACAGCTCGTATTCGACGTCATGATATTTTCCCTAACGCTGTACAAAATCCTCGTCGTGCACCATGATGCTCGAGCGCAACGTGGGAGTCTGCTGCGTACGCTCCTCCGCGATGGTATGTCCCTGTACCTCGACACCAGTTGATAAATATTGATCATCTGGCTCAGGGACGATGTATTTCGGGTAAGTAACTGCCTATCGGCTCATCCTCCGTGGCTCATCTCTCGTGCAGGGTAATGGTACTATGCACCTCGGTGCTCATTGGGACGTACACGGTGTGTTCTTTGACCGAATTTACCTGCGATTTTCTTACCCGGCGTTGCAGATGGGCGGCGTGAGTACCAGAATCCCCTCAGTCCATTCAGCTGAGGATTCGCAGCCTTTTCTCAGCGGAGCGCCTACCACGCTTACGAATGTGTCAGTGCTGACCCCTTGTCATTCTCCTACCCCGAGCTGACGACGATTCCGACCCAGGCTCTCATCTGTCATGATCTCCCGCCTCATGTTCAACCTCCACGATGCTGATAGCCAGACGCTGCGTTATGGGGACGCCCGCTCGGATGACTACACGGACGAGTCCCGGACGCGTATTCATGGGGCGAATACGACTGTTTATGCGCTCGATACGCTTGGGTCGAGGTTAGATGCGGATTTGGAGTCTTTAGATGTGCGTGGCGGCAGTGGTGGGAGAAGGGTTGTATGAATTATTGCTGTCTCATCGAGGTTCTGAATCAGAAACCGGGGACGACTTTCCTCCGCAAGATCAGGGCTCCTCCCGTGGGGCATGCGCTGCACGAAGCATGTTCACGCGAGAGGTTTAATTTTTCTCGACAACAAGCAGGCGCACTGATGCCGATGGTTGCATGTATTTGGTGGTCCGCTGGGCGCGTGATCTGACTCACAGACCTCCCACCACCGCTCCTGTTCCACTTTCGACACCAGTAGGCCTCCGCGACCGTAAATGTGAAGCACAGCGTGCAGCTGGACCCTGACACACTGTGGTCCCCCGTCGGCGAGTCGGCGACGGTCGGATGTTTTCAAGATGTTTTCTCATCTTCGATTGTTTGTTTGGCCGATCGTTCGCTCACAAACCCCGTGAAGTGTCCTACTTCGGCCCTCCGAATTCGTATAACCTCAAGACAAAAAGTGCCCCGAACACTGCCGTCTATTAGGCGCCCTGCGCGTCTGTCCTCCTCGTGCAAGACGTCCATATGTAGGCAGACGAAGGATTTTAGAGTCGTCCCGAGGTTCAGACTCAGGAGAGGGTGGTTGCAACTCGACGGTGCGTGAACCCCGCCAGGCCCGCCTAGACGCCTTGGGATTGCCCCGGGACGACGTCACCGGACATCAATGATTCCCGCACCACTCTCACCGCTACCACGACGATGCGACGACAAGCGCTCTTATCCAGCCGGTGTCTCGTGCTCCTCTTGACTCCATGGCCCCTGCTTTCAACCGCCTCAGCCCCCGATGCTAGCAAGGCAGCCGCCCTCAACTCAGATGAGTTCTCGTGGCACAAGGTGAGGGCGGGCCCACAGGAATCCAGTGGAGCACTCACACGACGTCTAGATCGCCCCCTCCGACGAGCTCGTCTGGCACGACTGCTACTCTGGCCACCAGTGTGCCCGACTCAAGGTGCGTCACCAGCACATCCCACCCCGACTTGAATCTCACGCCCGACATCGAAGGTGCCCCTGGACTACGAGAACCCGGACGGGGCCTCTGCGGCCATCGCAATGCGGCGAATCCACTCTGTCGTCCCACATGACTCTCCCGAGTACCGTGGGCCGATTCTCGCCAGTCCCGGAGGACCCGGCGCCTCCGGGGTGGACTTCATCCAGCAATTTGGCCATAAAATCTCTGTCATCGTCGGGCCAGAGTTTGATATCGTAGGCTGCGATCCGAGAGGTGCGTCTGCCGTCGTTCTTGGCAGTTCCGTCATCTCATCGAGGCCTGCGTCAGGTATCTCCCGCTCCACGCCCCGCGCATCATTCTTTGAGGATCGCGCGGAGCGAAATCTCTTCTGGTCGACTTCGGGGAACTCGATTACCGCGAGCTCCTCGGACGACGCTCTGGCGCGCATGTGGGCACAATCTATGCTTGTCGGTCGGCTGGCTGGCGAGCGGGACGACGGGAACTTGCGGTTTATCCATTCCGACTATACGGCCCGCGATATGTTGCGGATTGTGGAAGCACATGGTCGGGAGAAGATCCAGTATTGGGGGTTCTCGTGCGTGATTGTGCTTCTTTGATTGACTGAAGGCTGATATTGTCCCAGGTATGGGAGTGTGTTGGGTGCGACGTTTGCTGCGATGTTCCCGGTGCGTAACCTCTGCCATTCTTATTGGAGTTGATTGGACTCCCTTGATAGGACAAAGTCGGGAGGTTGGTCATTGACGGAGTCGTCGATTCCGAGAACTACTACGCTGGCAAGTCACGACCGTGCCCAACTTCGACTCGAGGCTAATATCGAACTAGCGGAGTATTCCAACAATCTTATGGACACCGAGAAAGTGTGGGCGGCCTTCCTCAATGGCTGCGTAGCCGCCGGGCCCACAAAATGTCCCATTTACTCACCCACAGCCGCCGAAGTCCAGGCCACTGTGGACGATCTATACGACTCTCTCCGCACGCGCCCCATTCCCGTACGCACCGCCACGTCCTACGGGATCGTCGACTACGATTTGATGCGCAACACCATCTTCGTGTCGCTGTACAAACCATTTGCGTTATTCCCCACTCTGGCGCGGGCTCTAGCGGATTTGTCGGCAGGGAACGCGACAGGGCTATATCAAATCTCCGAAGCGCCGCAGTTCAAGTGCAGCTGCGACCTCGACGAATTCTCTTTTGAGAACGTCAACGATGGGGGGCTCGCTGTACTGTGTAATGATGGGAAACGGATTTCGGCGAGCTTTGAGGATGCGGAGAAGCATTATCGGAATTTGCTCGCCAATTCAAGTTGGGCGGATGTGTGGATGAGTGCATGTGATCGGCTGGCGTGTATGTGAGTGAGCAATCCCCCCTGTTTTGTGCTTTTTTGCTGAATGTGGGATAGGGCTTGGCCTGAATTTCCCAAGACCAACTTCCACGGTACAGACATTCTTTTACGTCTGAAACAGAAGGTTAAAGTACCCTGTAGGTCCTTTTGTGGCCAACACGAGTTTCCCGCTGCTTATGGTTGGAAACGCTGCTGGTAACTCTTGTTCCCGACTTCTGTTCTACTCTGCCTGACGCAAACTATGCAGATCCGGTCACCCCCCTCTGGGCGTGAGTCCCACCTAGCCAAGCCGACTCAAAGTCACACTAACAATCTATACGCAGCGCGAAGAAGATGGCCAAGGGTTTCTCTGGCTCTGTTGTACTGACGCAAGATTCAATTGGGGTGCGTATCCTACTCCAAAGTTCAGGGAACCACTTTAACTCATGTGTTCCTGACATAAATTAGCACTGCTCCTTCGCCGCTCCATCTCTCTGCACGCAGAAGCACATACGCAACTACTTCCGGGACGGCGTGCTCCCGGAGGCTGGGACGGTGTGCTCGACGGACAGTGGGCCGTTTGATGCGTTGCTCGAGGGCCAAGGCGTGGAAGGGGGAGGAGAAGAGGCGCAAGTTGTGTTGGGTGGTTTCTCAGCGGAGGATCGGACACTTTTGGAGGCGGTCCAGGGGTTAGCGAGGGCTTGGGATGTGCCGTTGGGTATGTGAAATGCTGAGGAAACAAGGAAACCACCAGAGGTTTAATTTTTCTTTATATGCACACCAGCGTTAACGAGCATTCTTGTTCTTTGCTTCGTTGGTGTCTGTCTGGAAATCGAAATCATTTGGTGAGGCAGCCACAGAAATTCGTTGGGGGTGGAGGAGCAGCGGAAGGTTCAACTTCCGGAACCGCTGATCTCCAGGTCGTAGGGCGATGGTGAGGCGTGAGAATGAACCCCACCACCACCCTACCTGTGTGCTGCCCCGTAGTTGAAGACGGGAAGATGTCACAGGAGACAACAATTTGAAGGCGAGGGCGGGTGGGGAAAAGAATGGAAGATGTTGGAGGGTGGATTCGCGGCTGTAGTCCGCTCTGTCGTGGAGAGTGGTCGTGGTGCGAAGAGAAGAAGGCCCGGATCAGTGATCACTGTCACTCCGCTGTCACAAGAATCCGTACTGATTTCGCAAGCTCATCAGTAGAGTAATATACCCGCCGCTAGCAAAGTCACTGGCGGCCACCGGTGGCCCCCGAGGGACATCGGCGGCCGCTGGTGGACAGCGATCAACGGTGATCAACGGTGATTCACAGGAGATGCCACCGGTCCGATGATCCTCCCGGCGATCCACCGGCGATTTCCATCGGATTTATCGGATTCGCTTCCTCTCTCTCGCCGTCGACATCCACTGGATTCCAGCGAAAGCCGCTGGCCTTCGTACTACGTCGGGCTTGGGCGGCGCTGTCGTGTTTCATGTCCGCATGGTTGCGGATGGTAAGAGATAGGCCTCGGGCCATTTAAGCCGCTGGATTCCTCTGGAATCCCTTGACTCCCGCCGTCACAATGGCGTCCCAGCCTCAACCCTTGACCGCTCTCTCGGCTCGTCCTCTTCACCAAAAGCTAATCGATGAGCTCAAGGCGATCGCTCCCCTCATGGAGATTGAGCCTACGGGCCTCAAAAAGCCAGAGCTCCTCCGGGAAATCCAGCAGCGCATGCGCGAGAAGCCCCAGCTCGCGGAGAACCCTCTCCTCCTTCCCCTCTTTGCTCACCGGACCTCGGCGAAATCCAACGGCAAGAACAGCGCTGACAAGGCCGAAGAGGACGACACTGAGACATTGAACGTCGCTCAGGCGGCAAGCGGGTGCGTGGTTGTTCTCCTCTTTGTTTCATTGCTCATACCTCATCCTCGCGAAGCACCAACAAAACCCTCCTCGAAAACAAGGTGAAGACGGACCCGCCGGCGCAGTTTGCGCGCCTCGAGAACGCGGCGGGTGGCACGCAAGCTACGGACGGTGAGTTGACGTCGGAGAATGAGGGTGCGCACCTATTTCTCACTGTTCATCCGCGTAGTACTAATTCAGGCACCTCAGAGTCCGATGCAGCTGTCGATGACGACCTGGAGCCCGTCCCCACCGCCACCGCGCCTAGCTCGCCGGAGTCCGAGCGCAAGGTGCCGGTCCAGGATGGTGTTGAGACGGTGATCAAATCGCGTGAGTGCGCGGACAATTATTTACCTCCACAAGTCCTCATATAACTTGCGTTTCAAGTCGACGTTCATCTTAGCTTCTACCATCCGAACGATCCGAGGATCGTTCCGCGCTCAGTGGTTCTCGACGACTTCCCCGTCGTTCGTTCCAAGGGGCCGGAAGGTGACCGATACGCGGCACAGCTGACAGAGCTCCTTCCAGCGCCATCCTCCAAGATTCCCCGATCAAAGGTAAGAGGAAACACCCATTAGAAAGGCTCACTCACTCTTTTATAGATAACGGTGGACGCATATATCGCGCCAACGTCAAGGGCGAGGCTGGCCATCATCACCTCGGGAAGGTCGACGCACTTTTCAAGAAGACTGCGACATCTCTCCGGACCTCGCTAATGAATACGTTCCCCCTCAACTATCAGACCCATCCGAACGGTGACTTTCTCAGTGGGAGCCTTTTTTACGAGCCGCACACTTCTGTACGTTGATTCCCTTCTGTGGCTACCAGATTGATTCAAGCAGATTTCATAGGCGCAGCAAGCAGATGAAACCAAGGTGAGTCAATGGCATCTTCTTCCCTCTCCCAAATTCAATTTGGCGAGACGCAGGAAACGGTGGACTCGGGCAGCGACAAGGTGTGTTGTGTTATAAGTAGAATTCCATCTCGAATGCGCTGAATCCTTGCCGCAGCCCAAAGATGAGACAGTGTCATCGGTCAACGGTGAACAGGAGGGCGACGTCAAAGGAGATTCGGACGTCAAGGTGACGTTCAACTCAAATCGTATTCACTCCATCTTGACATAATTCATGCAGCCCGAAGGCGCCGGTGCATCCGGTGAAAATAAGGTACATTCTCGATGAATCACATTCTCCCTCGTTTATTTTGCCTCCAGGCGCCCGCCGACGTGAAAGTAGCCACTACGGAGCCCAAGCAAGTACGTGTCGTGTGTGCTACCCTCCGCAGCAATTGGGTTTAATATATTTCCTAGACCGAGCCTCTCAATTTCACGGGTGCGGGTGCGGATGTTCCCCTCGACATCGCCAAGGACCGTGCGAGCCGCAACCCGCTGGACAAGCATACCACCCCCGCCGACCGCGAAGCGTTTGTCGATCACCTTCGTGTCACTATCAAAGCAGCGGTGCCCGGACTGCCTGATACATGGATCCGCTCCGGGTGGAGACCGCTGGAACACGGTGGCAAGAGGAAGAGTTGCTGTCCCGTTGGAAACCGGCGGAATCCAATGGACTGTGAGTGCAGTCGGAGACTGGAGTGCTTGGGCGCGCAGGTGCACACTGTTGTTCAGTTACAGCGAATTCCACCGGATTCCAGCGGGATTGATTGTGTGATGCGTCCACTGGCATCCAGCGGATTATACGTGAGCGCGGGACACCCACCATACTCCAGTGGCTTCCGGTGAAACTTGACGGCTCGGTTAGCGGATGACACTGATCTCCACCATCACCCGCTGCCGACCAGTGCCGATCAGCCGTTTGACAGCTCCGCGTGTATTACTGCATCAGTACTTCACAATGCTGCCAGGTCGATATCGGGATTCCTCAAGTCCGCATTAGATTGAATACACCGGAGTTAAGGGCATGCCTTAACCTCCAAACACTTGGATAATCTATGCCGTTAATTCAACATTCTGAGTCAAACAAGGTCAGTCACGCCGGCTGTCGGCGCAGGCTAGCCGAAAATACCCTCGAGATGTCGATTATCGGCAGTGCGGCATCGCTGAATTGCAAGTGTCCAGGGCCTATCTGCGCCTCGGCTTTACCTATAGCTATCCTGGCAGGTTGCGGTACTACCACTTCCTCCGCGTCCCGGCAATTAGGCTTTCAAGGCACCGACATTTGTGATTTGTCGCACTCGCGCCATCAAAGCAGGTTTCGCATCAAAGAGCCCACAGAAACAAACTTTCAAGGTGAGCTCGTGGAGTAACCACCGGAATTTCTATTCGTGAGCGTCTAGCATTTTGCAGTTATCTGCGAGAACTTCCGTTTGATGGTCTATGCACAAAACAATGTTTATTCCCTCTGTGTGTTTCACCAGGCAGCCGGCCGCGAGCGATACTTTCGGACCCATGGTCCATGCAGTTGCATAAATAAGCGCATCTGCACGCTTCTCTATCCTCAGTGAGGCGACTATGTTCTCCCCCACATTCTCAACACTTGGGCTGCTGTTGGCCCTTTCTGCACCACTTCCCCTCTTCGCGATCACCCTCCCTATCCCTTCAGGCGCATGGACGGGACTCAACACAACCGTGCACGGCCGTCTCGTACAGGGCATTCCCTACGCGCGGTCTTGCTTCCCTCATGTGGGACCCGGCGTTGGAGGGACGTTCAACGCTGCTCAATGTGCGACTATACAGGCGGACTATCTCGTTCCTGGTTGGTTGAGCTTTCGCGACAGTCTCATCTTCATACTGACTGCATCATTGCTCTCCTGCGCAGAGGATATCGAAAGCAGCCTGGGTGGATACATCAACGTACGCTTGTTCAACTAACCTATAGGTGTCGGAGTTCATTTCATTTCCAGACGCAATGGGAGACTTGCCAAGCCAAGAACCAGCAATGTGTGCTCAACAATACCAACCCCGCAGACCCAGTCCCGACTCAAGGCATTTGCAGCCAGGGGTCCGTGCCCGAGTTTGGTGTACGGCTCGTCCGGTTCGATTTTCGCTGAACCGTTCTGACTGCTGCTCAGATCAACGTGGCTACGGCTTCAGACGTCTTGGCCGGCTTCGCATTCTCTGAATCATGGGGCATTCCACTGGTTGTGAAGAATACTGGGGTGGAGATTTTTTCTAGTCCTTCATTCTATTGCCTGATTGATTCAACAGCATGAATACAAAGGCCGAAGTTCCGGGCCTGGGACTCTTGCGATCTGGGTCAGTCTTCTTCAACTTCACGTTTTCCGTTCCTGATAGGAATGATTCGCAGACACACAACCTGAAAGGAATAACCCACACCGCGAACTTTGTTCCCACCGGATGTCCGGCACACACGGCTACGAGCAATGCCGTGACGGTAGGGGTACGGCTTTCCATCAAACTGTGATCCTGCCGTTGATTAAGACGAATGTTCCATGTAGGCTGGTGTCGTCTACGAAGACCTCATCGCCTTCGCCGACACAAACCATCTGACACTCCCCGCTGGTGGCTGTGGCACTGTGGGCGCAGCTGGTGGATATCCTCAGGTCTCTTTTCAGCTTTGAAGATATCGATCCGTCTGATGATGGGACAGGGTGGCGGCCACTCGATGTTCTCCAACGTCTACGGCCTCGGTGCGGATCGAGTCCTGGAAATGGAAGTGGTCACTCCGCGCGGGGACCACCTCATCGCCAATTCGTGCCAAAACACCGACCTGTTTTGGGCGCTGCGCGGAGGTGGCGGCGGGACGATTGGTGTCGTACTCAAGTTGACTACGATGGCGTTCCCAGCGACGACTGTCAGTGCGTGAGTGTGGTTCTCCTGGCATTCTGGATTTCGTATATCCAACCATACCAGGGTATTTGCAACGGTGGATGCGACCGTGCCAGGACAAGCGGAGAAGTTTTTCCAGTTCATGACGGAGAATGCGTTGGGGTACGCTCAACAAGGTGAGTAGCGCATCCACCCCTTGCTCTGATTTGACTATTGACACCAAGTTGAGGTTTTGGGTATTATTTATACCCCTTCCTCCCCGCAATCGTCATGTCCAACACCATCCTCTCTTTCGAGGAAGCCCAAGCCTCCCTCGCTCCGCTCATGAACCTCATCACGCACAACTTCACCGGCACAGGCAACACCTGGCAGATGACACTCGAACCAAACTACTTGTCCTACTACGATAAATATGTTACTATCGTGCCCATCGTGCGTTGTTCTCCTCTCAAAAGAAAGAAATCTCATCTGGGTTACCCGTTTAGCCCGTGGGCACGGCGCTAACAGTTGCCTCCCACCTCATCCCGGTGTCCCAGTTCCAGACCGCCTCGGGGCGAAGCGCGTTGGTGCAGGCCATGACCGACGTCGTTGCGAACGCGCCGATTTCTATTGCGTTCGGTGTGGCGCCGTTCTTGCATGGGAACAAGAATGATACGAGTGTGTAAGTATTGAACCCTGTAATATGGTTCGATTACCTCTCATTTTTTTTTGTGGCACAGGAATCCCGCGTGGTACGACACTCTGTGGCATGTAAGCAGCTTCATATCTCTCCGCGCGGGATAATTTGGTATTGATGTAACCCCGGAATCAGTTCGCCATAGGAAACACCTGGAACTTCAATCGAAATTCCACCACTCTCAAAACAATTTACTCTGACCTGTCGAGCGCTATCAACCCCTTCAGAGCCCTTGCACCGAGTTCCGGAGCGTATCAAGTACGCACAACGCTCTCTTCCCCAAGTGTGCTATTCTCACTCGTTTACTACAGAACGAGGCAGACGTCTACGAACCAAACTTCTCCCGTTCGTCCCACCCCCCGCGCTGCGTGACAGCAGACTGACTTGACGCTCCCATAGAATCTTTCTGGGGTTCAAACTACCAGCGTCTTCTCTCGATCAAACAGAAGTAGTGAGTCAAGCAATCACCTGCAATCACCAGCTGGCTCGTGGGGTGCTTACCACCGTTCATTCATTCAAGTGACCCACACCATTTGTTGGACTGCTGGCAATGCGGTAAGTCCACAATGACTTGATTTTCTGAGCGAAATCACGTCTTGACACTCTTGTAGTGGGCTGGAAAGGCTCCAAAGACGCGAGATACAGCTGTTACATTGATGTCAACGGCATTTGAGAAGAGTGATGGGATAGAGAACAAAATTTCGAAGAAGATCTGTCGTTCGTTGTCTAGCTGTACATTAGGAATCATCTATGTAGTTATTTCTGAATCGGGAGTTTCCGTATTTATTCATTCGGAGAGAAGGGCTCGTTCAGCTCTTCGTGGCGGGAACATGTCATGAGAGACCTCAGACAAGACAGGGCACGGAAGAATGAAGCATGACACAGGGGGCATCAAGCGTGGCACTTGGCCTCGTGTGCCAAGGTAGCACTTGCGTGGCACTTGGTGCGTGGTTGGCCGGAAGTTGGACATTTTGTGGGAATTTGATTTATTCCCCGGCTTTCACAATTGGCCGGGCACTTTGTGATGTCTTGGAAGATATTATTTCTTGAGGGAGTGGGTTTCCACATACAGGGCCTTGAGTATCTGCAAAATTACTGTTAATGCCCTTCGTGCTGTGGCCCTGCCTGTTCCACGGAAATGGAGTGACCCAGGTGCGGAAATACCCAATGACACCGCCCAACATCCTCCGAATCACATTGTGAACTCACTCAATGGGTCAGGCAGTACTCTGTACATTTTATTTGAATTGTAAACCGGGTGTTTGAGGCTCATAATCACCAAATGTGCCGAGCAGAGAAAAAGGATGCATATGTGCAGATTCGAACTCATGCACATCAAGGGAGCACCAAAGGCACGTGGTTTTACCTCCACATGCCAACTACGCGCCAAGTGCCACCTTGGCACACAAAAAAAAAGTGCCACGGTAGATGCCCCCTGTGTGATGCTTCATGCTTTAATTTCGGAATCCAATCGAACCGTGGGATGAACAAGGTGACAGCAGGATCAAATTCTTCAGATCTGATGATGTGAATTGGTGATGCGCTCACGTCAACGGTCAAACAGCGGTTCAATGCGATACAGATACAGGCAGAAGAATGGTATATAATAGTAGTCAAGATATAGAGAAAGAACGTGGTACAAATCGGGGGAGCAAGGAGCGCTGGGATACTGGGTGCGACGATACTCTGCAGAAACTAGAGGCATCGGGTGATGGTGCATCCGCGAGCTTCCACCGCGGTTTCCTGCAGATCTGTTCAGCACACCCGAGAAGAAAAATTGATGACCTCACCTGAGACCGAGCAACGGTTTCAGGTTTTCGCACGGGCGCAGCGCACACAGTGAGCGCCCCTGAAAGGGGCAGGTGTAATCTCATATTAGTACGCGGATAGGACGAGATGTTGAGGAACGTACAGCACGACACGATGAAAGCGATGATGAATCTGATCTGCATTGTTGCGGGATGGTCGGCACCCGTGTGGAAGGATTTGGATGGGGATGATTACTGGTGGAGAGGATGCAGCAAGAGGTTTACATAAATAGTAGCCAGAAACCGAACAACTGAAGATAGTTGCTTGGCGATGAGGAAGGCACAAAGGGACTTCCTGAATGAGAAACAAGGTTGATCACGGCGTTGGAACTTTGCCGCAGATCAGCGCTCAGCATCATGCATAAATCTGCATAAATGGATAACGGTTAATAGCTCCGTCCAGGGGTACCGGTTGAGCTACCGCGCCGATCGGCAATCCGCTTTCTAGACTCCGACTTGACTCCGACGACAACATTTTTGGCGGTAACACGTGTGCCGGAAAGTACTTTGGGATCGCGACAAACAGGGAGTTTGAGACACAAAAGTGAGATCGAAATCCAAAGTGAGCCCAGATGTTTGCAATAACTCATACTTATAATGGGTTGTCGATGTGACCGTGAGAGTTTGGGAGATCAGATCAGATCGTGACCTCCCGTGACTGATTTAGAATCACCTTTCGTCTACTTAATCACGACCACCACCTCGCATTCCTCGTCGATCCCAACCGCTGGACGCTTGGCCTTACGTTCCCTTGCTCTCACATCCCCGCTCTACGACCCTTCCTCGTCACGCCAAGCTTAAGGCCCTGAGGCCTGAGCGCTGATCTCCACACTAGTTAGTTCTTGGCGCAACAAAGACGATGCCACGGCATTTGCGGAGGTCCGAACTGGTATGGAGCCCGGCTAGGTTCATTCCAGTGTGGTTGATTCCCGAATCCTAGGAGAGCATGCCCGCGCGCCCGCTTGAACGATTGAAGAGATGCTGTTGAGCCGGCGACGAACCACGAGTCTCGTCAGAGCCTCTCCTAGTACGCGTTCAAATCCTTGAAGATTCAAATGAACCAAGTTCATTCCGTCGTTGGATTCATCACAGTCAAAACCAGTCAGGACGCCCTTCCGTTCCGAGCCGATCGCGCACCACTGTGCCTCGCGCGCGCGTATCTCGAAATTCGGACCCCCGCTCTAAGTATGGGCGCATCAAATGATGATGGGACCGGGGTGACGAACCTAGGACACCATGTTCGGGCGCTCACCAAAATGCGGTATAAAGGCCAGTCGACTCCACGCACCGATTTCAGTCGGAGAATCATGCGTATCTCGACTACCCTCGTTCCAGTGTTTGCGCTGCTATCCCATGGCATAGACTCTGTGTCTGCGCAGCACCTCCTCCTCCTGGACAATAGCTATGGCTCCACTCAAGGGCCGCCGCTACCACCCGTGGCCACCGATGCTGCCCCAACGCCGTCGAACTTGAAGAACAGCTCCATCCTTACACCCTCCGTCTCTGCCGTGAGCGACCCCTCGGCCACGATTACGGCTGCCAAGAGGTTCAAGAAACGCGCGGCGATTCCCGAATGCCTCAAGTCCGTCGAGGTCTCGTGCTTGAACTTGGCGGCCAATTGTATCGACACAATCGGCATGGATGTATGCATTCATTCGGCTTTCCATTGCATTCGTTGACCCCAACGGCTTTAGACGTCTCGCATGAACAATCTCTGGGGTGTCAAATCTTGTGTTGCCGCCGCGACGTGCTATGGTGTACGCCTCCCGTTCATCTTCGTTTGAAATCCGCTCACCGTGGGATGTAGGTCGGGGACTTGATCACGAGCGTCAAGTGTCAGACTGGTCTTTCGACTACCAACACGGCACAAGCCTCTCTCGACTACACCAATGTGCGTCGTTCCATTCTGCGGATTCTGTCCATCGTAATCTAAGTGCGTGCCCGCAGATCTACGCCCCCATCGTCGGCGACTGCGCCTGGGCTTCGAGTGGCTGGTGAGTCTTGCTCCATTTCTTTTGAAAACGTTCTCAACTTCTTCAGTCCAATCACCCAGCAAAATTACATCGACTTTTATTACAGCGAGCTGACGGCCATCAGCACAGCCAACTACCCTAGGTGCGGGTGCCTGCTTCTCTATCATCCTGAGGACCCACACAAAAATACAGTTCGAACACAGTGGTCATAGCGTGGTGGAAAGCTATCACTGCATGGGCAGCTACAGGCTCGACAGTACCGTATCTCAAGTAAGTTTGCATGCCGTTGTTGTGGGTTTGAATGCTAAATGAGCAGCTTCGACGACTGGCTGCATTTTTCGTCCGCTCCCGCTACCACGGTTTGCTCGCTGCCTCTTCTATATTCCATGTTATGCTGAGGCAATCGCAGACGGTTGCACCTCCGCCGCCCCTCCCGTCGTACACAGAGATTGAGTGGAGTCAGTCCGCTAGCATCTCCAGCCTGAACCCACTTTGACGGCTTGTACAGATCCAAACCCAGCACCTCCTCCCGGCGCTATATCGGAGACTTTCGTCAGCGGGACCATCACCCAGATCATCCCCATCCCTACGACCACGACGAGTATTGTCATTGCCAGTGTGACGATTACACTTGCACCGGGCGGTACGCCTATCAACGGCCCTGTTCCGTCCGGAATCTCCCAGCCAGGCGCTACAACGCCAACGTGGAGTAAGTGGTCTGATTATCCGAATTTTTGAATGCCTAACCAAATTCCAGACGCAAACATCATCCCCCCAACTTCCGCCTCGAGCGTCACATTCACCGCGCCCCCATCTTACACCACCGTCGTCCCAGTCCCCACCTCATCCAACTCGCCCCCTCAAAACATCACTGGTCCGCCTGGGGACAAGAACGACGATGGCGGCGACTGGTGGCTGCTCCTCTTCGGTGCCGTCATCGGCGGGTTCCTCCCACACGACGTCGGTATCCCTGGCGGCATCACGCCGACCGCCGCTCCGCCCGTCGGTTGGACGGGTGGTTGGGATGACCCCGATCCGACATCGACTTCCCAGAACTCGCAGTCGAGCACGAGCCAGAGTAGTACGGCTTCTTGCCCTGTGGCTACGGCTACGTACGCGCTGGATGATGATTCGGAAAACTCGGATTGGGCGGGACAAGGGACGGATCCGGATCGCAGGAGGAGCTCTCCGAGGGCGGAAACCAATTTGGAGCGCCGTGATCCTCGACGTACGCTCATTCTCCTCTCTCTCGTACATCTGATTGCTGATCTTATATGAAGATATCGCCGTGAACGACTGCAGCATCGTTGTCATCAACGCAGCAGGGGAAATCCGGTTGGGTGCGGGGACGTATAATAGCATTGGTCTCAAATTGCCTATTGGGCTTGGGACTGTGCTGTCGACGCAGGTGTCATCGCGTCCGGTGGGAAATGGCAAGGGTCTCGTTGCTCGTGAGTATGATTCATCCTCTCTTTCGGTGTCGATCTGACCGTTCACTCAGAGGAGCATGTATTCGAGTATGTCCGCGATCCTCGGCATTTCAACGCTGATGAACGATCTCTAGGTTGGGCTACATCGACCAATTTTTCACAGTTGCTACCTCCGCGGGCCTCTCATGCGACTGGTTCGTTCCGCTTCGAGATTCAATCTCGGCCTGATTGTAGCCATGCAGGATCCAGAGCAATGTCTTTAATTTCGTCCGCGCCGACGGGAGTAATATGGGTATGGCCCTCCTCAACGCCATCGACACGTTGAGTATTATTGCCCTGTTGTTCAACAGATATTCATTGGGTTTCAGACAGCGAACATGGTTTACGTCGATAAACCGATGAAGCGAGTCCCCCCCTCCATTCCTTTTTCTCTTTGCTAGTGCGAACCATCCAGTCAAGCAAAATCAAACGTGGTCAACCAGAACAAGAACACAGTCGCAGATCCGCCGCAGAAGGACAAGATGGATGGCATTACTTCATTCACAACCTCGCAGGATAAAATCCAGGTCGGCGGGAAAGTCGCTCATGATTGGTAGCAGCTAACGAGACGGACGCAGGATATCGAATATTTCGCCCGGAACTTTGCTGCTCTTGGGTCGTGTGAGTTCAACCATCCAATCACGGGGCTCTCCAATTGACATGGCCGGATTCGCAGACTTTGGAGGTACGGCAGACGTATTCCGAGCGACAGCTCTCCGCGTTCAAAATCTGCTCGCCGAAATCACGCCCGACACTCCTGACGCAAACCTTCCTGTCGAGTTCAACGGCTGGCTACGCGGCCTCGTAGCAACGTACCCAGCCGGATGCACGTACGCACGGCTCTCTTCCTACTTGTTTGATATTTTGCTTATGGCACATAGATCTCGGGCTACGAATGTGTACAACTCTATTACGTGGCGAAGATGATCACTATTCGGACGCAGGCGAATCCGGTGCCTGCATGCTTCCCGCTCTATTCTGCCGGTGTGAGTACTCAGAATCTGGAGTATGGAGTTTTCCTAACGAAGCAAACCAGTTGAATCCGCAAAGCTTCACTTTCGCTGTAAGAATCCTCAGTTTTGGTTTGTGTATTGAGCTCATATCAAGGGAAGAACCTGATTCCCCCGGCGCCCACTCTTCCCTCGTGCGATATACCAGGAACTCAGGGACGAGTCAGCGTCGGCAACGATGCTCAGGGCAATCCAGTCTTCGAGATCGCAACTTTCCACATCCTAGGCTCGGGCAACACGGTACGCATCCCCGCAGCCTCCCGGCACTCAGACTGAAATGCACACCCGACAGGATTTCTACGCCATTGGGACAGGAACGTCCATCGCCAACCTACACCACATCGTCAACGACCTCTCCACCTCGTACCCCAATTGTGCCGGCTCCTTCCAAATCGCCCAGAACCTTCCCTCGGCTGGCTTTCCCACGGCCAACATTACGCTGAACTGCAACGGCCAGGGTGGCAACCATGTGAACGCTCCATTCACGTACGTGGTGGGCAACCAGGTGCTTC
Organism: Roridomyces roridus; assembly: GCA_029378245.1. Lineage (NCBI taxonomy): Eukaryota > Fungi > Basidiomycota > Agaricomycetes > Agaricales > Mycenaceae > Roridomyces > Roridomyces roridus. Next base: position 68,279 of record JARKIF010000059.1, read on the forward strand.
AGTGTGCGTTGTTGAACAAGAATGATGGGAGCAATACGTTCTTTACGATTTGTGCGCCGAATTTGGGGGCGGCGCATGCGTGTGCGGCGTCAGCGATGGCGGCGGTTTCGGGAACGTATCCGCAGGCGTATGTCTCGACGGCAAGCTTCATATTCTGGCCATAATATAATTAGCTCTTTCTTGCCCATATGCAAACCACTTTTCTAATCCTACAACTGAAAATCCACATGTTCGATGGGAAACTGGGAACCCCTGTGACCCGTTCTCGGTTCGATTCCACTCGGGGCATGTTGGAGTTGTACTGATTTCTTTTCGGAGATTTCTTGTTATCCGGAGAAAAGTCTTTTTCAGCTCTTCCTCACGGGGAACATGTCGTGAGAGTCTGACGGCGAGACGCAAAGAACGATCATGCGTCCCATGGTTCAATAATGAAATCGAACAGTGGCATGAACACGATAGCAGGATCAATTTAAATTCGTCGCCGTTCACTCCCACGGACTGTGAAGAAAGAAACTGACGATCTACTACAGAGCTGAACTTGAGCTTCCAGTCCGTGCGCTGACTTCTGAATATCGTACCCCCGTTCTTGGTTCGATTCCACTCGGGGCATATTGGGATGGACACAGTGTTTTTCATGCCATTTCTTGTTATCCGGAGCCAAGGTCTCTTTCACCCAGATCCGAATCGAACGAATCCACTTCTGCTGATAGAAACAAAACAAGGAACAATGATGCGTCCCATGGTTCAATTTTGGAATTGATTCGAACCGTGGGATGAACGTTTGAAACGTTTCACTCTTAGAAAAGACTAACGAATATCCCAGGAAAAGAAAATATTACGAGGACGCGCCATTCACCGGCAAAATGCGCATGCGCCGCACCGCGCAGAAAATCGACACCCGACCAACGTGCGCCGCTTAGTAGTCAACTGTCTAGTCAAACCCGAGCGCCCCGCGTCCGTAGTACTTTGCTGAAACGTTGATACCCTCGCCAGAACGCTAAATAGTGAATCCACTCAAGAACCAGTACGAATTCACGATTAACAAAATCTACCATTGCTTGTAAGTATATAAATAAGTAACGAGTGGATGCGCTGGTCTCCCATCGCACAATTAGTATTTTTGACTCCTCCCTCCCCCTTCAAGGACACTTGGCCCCAGCACACGGGATAACCTTCTTCCCACTCGTCGTCTCAGGGCTCATTTGCCACGGCGTCGTCGTATTGCGAGCGGTAACGTTAACGGGAGCAGGGAGCTTGGCCTCCGTCAACCGGAGGTCGATGCCCTTGTTGAGGTGCACACCCCCGGAACCGGCACCCTTGGCGAGGATGTTGGGCGCGGAGAAGGGTACGTAGTGGGCTGAGGCTGAAAATCATGTCTGTCAGCCTTGCCTCTCTCGAAAAAAAAGAACTACGCACTCAAAGGACCACTAGCAACACCCGTAAGGTTGAAATGCGGGACCTTGTTCGCAGCGACGGGCGTATTCTTGTGGCCCGTCTTCTTGGCGACAAAGTCAAACACGGAGGCGATCGAAGCGTTGGTGTCCTGGCGACCGAGGGACTTGAGGCTCCAGTTGTTCTGAACCGTGGAGAGCATCGAGTAGTGCGTGTAGACCGTGTCGTCAATCGTGCCGCGGAGATTGACGGGGATGGCGGTTCCTTTGAATGTGTGAGTTTAGAAAGAAAGAAAGACCGATGCCGACATACCGAGCGCAATGGTATACACGGTGTTCTGGATCCCGTATGTCTCATTCTCGTCGAACGTGAGGAGGATAAGCGTGCGCTCGCCGTTGACGCGGGGGTCGGTGAGCAGGGGGAGGAGCCAGTACTCGAGGAAGTCACCGCCAAAGTCGATGGTGGTGTCGTGGGCGTCATTAACCATGTTGGGGGTAATGAAGGTCCATTGAGGAAGCGTGCCGTTGACGACGTCGTTGGCGAAATCGTTGAAAGTGCGGACGCGCTTGACACGCTCGGCGTTGAGCGCGACCGAGTCGTAGATCATGAGCGGGTTGTGCTTGCGGTAGTAGTAGGTATACGCTGCGGCGGACGAGTTGATGTAGTTGGCCTGCGTGTAGCTGAACAGATTATAAATCGGGTTGCATCGGAAGCATGGGATGGACTCACCCGTAACCGTAGTACCCAACGCCAGGCATGTTCTCCTGGTACGTTGCCCAGGAGATGCCACGGTCCTCGAGGAGATCGACGACGCAAGAAATGTTGCTCGGGATGTGGTACATGTTGTCATCCGCCATGCCAAAGAAATCACCTCCCACCGAGGCAATGTCTGCGCAAGGTCAATTCACGTAATCAGAGTCGTACACCACGCACAGTTGGGCTCCGAAGGGTGAGTGACACCGTGGTAGTTCGTGAAGGTGATACCCTGAGATGAGAGCGACTCGAAGATTGGCGTCGAACCCGCAACCTGAAGTGTATCAGCACTCTTTCGCGCGTCGTGAAAGGTAGACGCACATCAAAGTCGGTGTTCTCCAGCCAGACCTGGATGATACGGTCAAAGACCTTGCCCTTGACGACTTTGTGGTCGTGCAGCGTGGTGTTCGAGAAGCTCGTATAGTTGGCGGTCTGGACGAGCGGTCCCTTGCTTGGAGGGGAGAAGACCTGCGCAGATGCAGCGGCCGCGAGACGGACGGACGCAGCTGCGACAAGGACGGTGCTGAGCAGGCTCGCCGGGGACATTGTGGTCGAGAGGAAAGAGTCGAGTGCGGTGCAACGCAAGAGCAGGCAAAATATTCAAGCTGATTGATCTGATCGCCTCGACACACGTTTTGCAGATCACCGAAATCAAAAGGCTCTGATTGGTTGCGCGACATGTGGTCCCATCAACCACTGGCACGTTCTTCCCCGACGACGCCGCCCACCCGCGCACGTCGTGGCTATTGACTCGCTAGGTCTTTTGCCTAGATTCAACCTACACTAGATTCGACGCGGTCAGCTCTTCCTCCGGGGGTATTCATAACGTCAAGCACGCAGGGTTGTTGGATCTACCCAGCAATCCCAATAGGCAAATGCCCGAAATGGGCCTGCTGAGCTTCGCGGCGTCGATACTTACGGGGGCGGATCGTGGCGACAACGCGGTGCACAGTCAGACTCCGACCTCGCCGGATGCCCGACCCACCGAAGTTGCACCGAAGGCACTTCCAAATGCAAGATGGACAACAAGATTGCAGATAGGATTAAACAGCAGCTATGTAGTAAGTGAGTACCTTCCATCCTTCAGTGTTTACGGACACGCCGCGCCCTGGCACTTGATCATCTTCTTCCCGCTCGTCGTCTCGGGGCTCATCTGCCACGGCGTCGTCGTATTGAGCGCAGTCAAATTAACCGGTGCGGGCAGCTTGTCTGCGGTGAGTTTGAGGTTGATCCCAGGACGCAGGAACACTCCGCCCTTGCCAGCTCCCTTTGCGTTGACGTTGGGCGCGGCGAAGGGGACGTAGTGCGCTGAACCTGCAAATCATGTCAGCTTCAGCTTCTTTCATCAAACAGAAAGGAATACGCACTTAAAGGACCACTCGCCACGCCCGTCAGATTGAAATGCGGGACCTGGTTCGGAGCAGCAGGTGTGTTCTTATGTCCCGTCTGCTTGGCGACGAAATCAAAGACGGACGCGATTGACGCGTTGGTGTCCTGCCGGCCGAGGGACTTGAGATCCCAGTTGTTCTGGACCGTAGAGAGAGTGGAGTAGTGGCTGTAGACCGTGTCGTCGGTCGTACCACGGAGGTTCACGGGGACGGCGGTGCCTGTCAACTCGATTTCAGTATACTATTCCGTGGAGATAGCGGGGTGGACGCACCGAGCGCAACGGCGTAGATGGTATTCTGCACCCCAAAGCTCTCATTCTCATCAAATGTAAGGAGGATGAGGGTGTGTTCTCCGTTGACGCGCGGGTCGGTGAGCAAGGGGAGGAGCCAGTATTCCAAAAAGTCGGCAGCAAAGTCGATCGTGGTGTCATGTGCGTCGTTCACCATGTTGGGCGTGATGAACATCCATTGAGGGAGGGTTCCGTTGACGACGTCTGCCACCAGGTATCATTCAATCAGTCATGTCATTCTCAACTTACGCACGTACCGTTGGCAAAGTCGTTGAACGTCCGAACGCGCTTGACACGCTCCGGATCTTGCGAGACAGCGTCGAAGTTGATGAGCGGGTTGTGCTTGCGGTAATAATAGATGTACGGCGCGGCGGACGAGTTGATGTAGTTCGGCTGGGTGTAGCTAGCGGCATCTTATCAATGTATTGCTTCAACTGAATTGAACAAAAAAAGACTCTCACCTGTACCCGTAGAAAGAGTCCGTCGGCATATTCTCCTGGTACGTCGCCCAGGATACACCACGATCCTCGAGGAGATCGACGACGCATGAAATGTTGCTCGGAATGTGGTACATGTTGTCATCAGCCTGGAAGAAGGAAGGATTAGATCGGAATGGCGACCTTGCGGTGAGCTTACCGCGCCGAAGAAATCCCCGCCCGCCGAGGCGATATCTACGTAAGTATGAGGTCGTTAAAAATGATACATCATTTCTGCTGAAACGAAAGGACGCACAGTTCGGCTCGGAAGGGTGGGTCGTCGAGTGGAAGTTGGTGAACGTGATGCCCTGCTCAGAGAGGGACTCGAACATCGGGGACGACGCCGCGACCTAGGCACTCTCTTCAGAATCCCATCAAAAAGAGAGAGACTCCAAGCCAAACGCACCTCAAAGTCGGTATTCTCCAGCCAGATCTGTATTATACGGTCGAAAGCCTTTCCCTTGACGACTTTGTGGTCGTGCAAAGTGCTATTCGAAAAGCTGGTGTAGTTGGCGGTCTGCTTCAGCGGTCCTTTGCCAGGTGGGGAGAAGACCTGTGCGGATGCAGCAGCAGCGAGTCGCACGGAGGCGGCAGCGACGAGGAGGGCGGTCAGCAGGCTTGTCGGGGACATGGCTGTAGAGGCCAGCAGCAAGCAGGAGCAAGGCTAGATGTGGAGTAGGCCGAGTTTTAAGTAAACTGTCGAGCACCGCGCGGAGCTGTGGGCACGTTCGACGGATCGCAATTCAGTCTATGATTGGCAGAAGGGTCATGCGGCCCTGTCATTCATTTCTTTCTCGCCATCCCGCCACCCCCGAGAGCAACTTAAATAAATGCCGCTGAATTGAACCAAAACTGTGGATTTCGCGCTCTGCATCTCGGTCAATCGCCCACAACACAAAGCGATTGGGAACAAAGAGCCATCTTTTTTCAAAGGAAGCAAAGTCTAGCCCTGATTCGATGCTCTAAGTTTAGCAGCACGGTACTGGATCCAGCGCGGATGAATATCAATCTCGGGGGTCTCGGAGCACTAGTGACTCATTGAAGCCGTCTTTCCCCGGTGAGGGCTGTTCCAAGGAAAGGGTTGTTTGAATTGCTGACTTGCTGAAGTTGTGCTGAAGGGGTCAATCGCTGTTCAAAATGAAACAATCGGGTAATCCAAGCCTCGTGATTGCATCATCGGTCCGACGGCCTCAATCAGATCCCTTCGACCCGCTGTTCCGCGTCACGCACAGAGTCCAATGACTCGGCCCGGCCCGTCAGTTTGGCAGTCCCAAGACAGGTTCGGCACGCAGCCCCGGATGCGATTTTCGCCGTGAGTTCAAACGGAATGGCAGTGGTTGATTTCGGCTATGTGATCGGGATGCGAGGGTGTTAGCGCTGGGGAGTGGAGTCACAATGTGAATCGAGTTGAAAACTTGCGTGACCTCCGAGTCTTCGATTCGAACTAGGTTTGTTGGGGATCGCCAGTGAATGCTGACAACAGTCCGAGGATCAGTGACCAGAGAGACCATGGACATGTCTCAGCGGAAATCTCGAGCGCACTCTGTGGTGATTACATTCCCTGTTCGACTTGGGATCGATTCATGGTGGAGGACGGTATCTGTTTAGCCTTTTTAGACCCGTTGACTGCCTGAGTATGTCATGCCCAGGGTTCCGAGCACTCTTTCCGAGAATCCTGCCTCTGGATAGTGAATGCACATTATACCGGATACATTGAACTGCGAAGAAATCAAATCGGGATACACTCCAAATGACTCAACTGCGACGCAGGAGGATTATAAACCCGCACAAGCTTCCATCCCGCACGCGCAAATACGTTGAGGAACGCGCCCAACGTACGCTCCTCGCCTCCATGGTACGAATACGTCCTGGTTGACAATCAACATGCACCGGATTCAGTGTTGTAATAAGAAGCTCACACAAAGATCCAAAGTATAGGCGATGGAGATGCGCTCGGCGATTGCATCTCCTTTTAGGATATTCCGTAGCTTACGACACATTATCATCACATCTTGTCTTCTGCTTCCATGCTTCTCTGAGCTCGACCTCCCGGCCCCTCTCCAGCGAAACTGGATGCCGGTCCCCAATTGGCGAGCAAGGGAGAAGGCGCGGAGGGTCGAGTGGTACCCTCGACGCCATGTGTCTCACCGCTGCCGGATTCAGCTGTGGGCAGTGGACAGGCGTAAGCAAGTATCATATCGACGACGATGAGGCGTGTGGTAGGCTGTGCAGTCGCGCGCAGATGTTGAAGGATTAGAACGGCTTTCTCATCGGCCCAGTTGTGCAAGATGTATCGCAGGAGGAAGATTGAGGCGTCTGTGATGGGCTGTGGGGTGAAGAAGTTATGGGCTGAGGGAAGGCTATTGTCACCGTTGCGGTGAAACGTCTGTAACTGTGCACCAGTGAAGTGTGAATGTGGAGCAGCAATGGCTGAGTCTGTGGAGTACTACCCAAAAGGCAACAAACCCACAAAACCCCAACACCATAACACCAACTACCAAAACATCCAACACCCCAGCCAGGACCAGTCAACTTCGACTACGGTTGAGTTCGGGGTCACCCTAAAGTATATAGGTAAGATTGAACGTCCCGCTCGACTTCAAGCACGCTCCGCGGAGCACAGGGATCAACAGTTTGGTCTTAGTTCAGGTTCCTTGAACCAGTCCTCGGACCGACAATGTCTCTCTCAAGAGGCCTACTGCAAGGCTTGATACTCGAATACGACACAAGGGTTTGCAATACAGCAATAGTATTTTATTGTAGATTGAAAACACAAGTTCTCGAACCAGTTCGAGAAGTCGATGACCCGAACCACCAAGTCCCAATTGACTCTGTTCCTGTTTATCATCGACCAAATCACACCAATTACAACCCCAATACAACATGGAGAGGAACTACAGAGCAGAGGGCAACCCACTACCCCTTAAGTATGCTTCTGCAGCTGACCCAGGTTGGACCAGAGCCCGGGTACCTTTAATGCAAGTGTAGGAAGAGTAGCGCCCTTAGGAGACACACTCAATACAACTTAAGAAGTCTATAGCTTGACTTAGATCCCTCAGTTATACCCAAACAACTGCTTTGTATTGCTACTACCAAGAAGAATGTAATCAACAATTCTCCGAGGAAGACACAAGACCACACCAATGCCCATGAGTCCCTAGAAGGGGGGCATGATGTGATCCTGTACCCTCAGGTTCCGTGGGGTTTATATACTTTTCTACATGCTTGGCGTGTCTAAACTACTATGACTAAAGATTGTCCCTTCCCTCGGGTGTACATCACCCTGATTATGTCCTCGAGGCTATACCCTGTGCCCTGGTCCAGACCGTGATGTCCGATCATCGCTTTGATCGTCTGCCGCAGCTCCGCTCCGTTCCGTGATCACATGGTCCCAACTTGATCAAACACTAGTACCAGTGCACGAGTTCGACTCGCCCACTTGTCATTTCCTTTCTGGATGTCCAGAACAATTGGTAATATTGCCCCCAACTTGGCTATGTGAGCCCCACTGTTTTGGTACCTTTACACTGACTTTGATCAGTCCACGAGGTACCCCTCGGAGTCACTCTCGTCTCTGAACCCAAAGTGCAAATGCAGCGCAACTCCGCGGCTCGAGTCCACATTGCTTGACAACCACTTGACACATTATCCAGCTGTAACAGCCACTTCATACATCATCTCGGACACTTCCGCGGAGGCCATCCCTTCCAAGGAAAGCACTCCCACTTGATTTAATACATCAATCTCTGTGCAACTGCATGCCGACTCTAGAGAATACTTGATTGTACTCTCAACCAACACTGACTATTGTCTGGGCTTGTTAATCCTCCTTGATAACTGTATCTCCGCATATCTGAGTCCCCGCGGGAAGCCTATTCGAGTCACTACAACCGACTCCTGATCGAACAGCCAAGCATAGTGTACTGGAAACTCTCTCAATGTATCGTGAACACATTTGAATAGCAGCTCGGAGCTCGGCTCTATTCCTATCATTCTACCACCGGATCGAGGGGTGCTGGTATGCGTACCAAATCTTGATTTTACGCTGTTTACACGCCTGCGCGGATACCAGTCGTATCAGCGGTGGAAGGAATGGGATGCTCACCTTGGAATGAGACCATCTTGTTGTCGATGTGTGATGGAAAGTTGCTCTGCCAGTGCTGCAGAATATGAGCCAGGTAAGGCCTGGGATATGGAAGTGTACAAACCAATTTGGCGCCTTTGATAGCACTGTCGAGGTCCTGTACAATGATACGCAGGGAGGGGTTCGTCCTCGCAATCTGCATAGACGTATTGCCATTTCCACCGCCGACATCGACGACGAGGCTGCCTGCTGGCAATGTGCTCCAGTCAAATCCTATCCCAGAGTCAAGTCATTAGTTGAGTTACAAAATTGAGACGGACCAGTAAGAATAGTATGCGGTGGCTCCCAAGCGGCAGTGGCATCCATCGCAAACCCAAATCTCTGCCGTCTCCAGGCATTCTCAGGACACTCAATCCAGGCGTAGAAGGTTTCGTCCGTGCGAAAAACGTGGTTGAATGGTAGATTGCGTTGGTTTTCCTGCGTCGTGAGTGTGACTTCACCAAGGAAGGCGACCATTTTCATGTTTTCTTCGGCCCTAGGCAGAATAAATTAGCGACTGGGATTTTACATGAGGATCTTCACTTGCAGCAGCTCAACGACAGCCGCGGGGCCAGAGGCGTCGGCCGGACGGGTTTCGGCGCTGCAAAGCGCGGGTCCAGTCAGTTTCGCTTCCTTACTATAGATTACTCACCAGCCGAGTTCCTCCTGGGTCTTCCCTTTATCAAGAGCGGCAGAAATGCGGTTCAAGTTGGCAAACACATTTGGGGTGACCTCACGGAAAATATGGTGCGTCGCAAGAAGTCCCAGAACTCTAGCTGTGCGCAAGAATTCGTCATTTCGTTTCCGGATGGAAGGACCGCCTCACCCAAGAGGTCGGAGTTGACTTTTCCTGGAGCTATACGTTCTACGTGGAGGCCCTAGAAGATGTTCCGTCAGCCACTCGAGTTAAACTGTTGAAAAACACACCTCGGACCCCACCTCGCGGAGTGTCTCAGCAACATCGAGCTCACAAGCAACGCGGAGACACGCAGTGATAGTCGCCTGGCCGTAACTGAGTGGCAATTATCTGCAGACAAGTACGAACATACGGCGTTGGCAGCATTGAGGATGAACATGGCGGGGTTTGAGATCGCAGCCGAAATCTGGGCGGTAGCAGCGACAATGTTGAGTACCTGGCTCGCCACGCGGCCACGGCGGGATCGTGCTGCAGCGCCTCTGCTGCCTTGTCGTGTAATCTCGACTCAGCCAGGCTAGGAAACTGTATCTCAGCCCGCGTGTAGACGTCCTCAATGACGGAAGGACTAGGTGTGAGCCCACACATCAGCAATAAATGATACCACTACATCCCCTACTCTGTCAAGAGGAGGGTTTTGTGGGGCTGAATATGTGATCTCCTACAAGGGTGTGCATCAAATCATGATTTTGACCTCATTGTGATTAGGTGACGTGCCCCACAAACTGCTCCGAGATAATGGCATACATCAGAATCTGCCAGTTCCTTTGAACCTGTTGAATTGTAAGGGTTTGATTTTTTGATTTATCATTGTTCCTATATCTGCTGCTATTTCCTAATTCCCCGACCGAGTCGCGTAGTTACAGTCCCTGGACTATTCCCAAATTAGATGGGTAGTTAGTATATAAACGAGGATGTTCGTAGCTACTCGTCGGTCAATCCACTCCTTACACCAGTTTGCTTGGGTTGATTCCCGTGTGCCGGAACTGCTCCCCAGCCTTCCGTTACATCTTTTTTAACTCACTGCTGTGGATCCCGTCGACTACCGACTACGCCTTTCCCCCTCGATTCTCCCCGATCTAGTACTCGACATCGACCCCGATGACCAACAACGGCCGTTCCCCTCTGCGTTCGCATACCCGTACCCTGGCTCATGACCCCTCGGTGCCGACCCTGACGCAGACTCCCATGCCCGCTGTTACGACGGAGATGCGTGCCTCCGTTATCAACGCACGCCCCGTATCCCCCGACCTGTCCTACAGTCGGGTGGCTGTGGGGACGACCCGAACCTCGACCCCCCCGGACCCCAGTGGATTTCCGCCGCTTGCGGCGATGTATAACCCAATTCCACCGCTTGCGGTGATGTATAATGATAATATTCCGCCGCATGTGGCGATGTATAATGATGTACCTTCCCCCGCGATGAGGAATCCCAATCCTTCGACAAATGCCACCTCGGTCCCCGAGCCGATTCACTCCCCGCTCCTTGCGACACCGCGTCTGACGTCCACCGTCGACTGGGGTCTGCTCTCTGACCCGCATCCCATGTCGTCGCTTCGGCCTCATGTCACCGCCCCGTCGCATGTCCTTCCCGTACCACGCGAACGTGTCAACGACGAGATTGATAGTGATACTTTGTTGCCGTCCGACTCAACCTCCACGGTCTCGCGTGCGGTACAGAACATGAGCATTGAGGAGCTCGTTAGCATTGCCCGCCGCCACCAGGCTCTTGCTCAAGAAGCTTTGGCTGCAGCGTCTGAGCGTGGTAGAACGATCCCACCCGATGAGAATTTGATTAATTTCCGTCCCGCATCTGTCAATCCAGGAACACCACGTAATTCCGTGGTCAGTCCCGCCGTCCCTTCTGGTGTAGGACCCTCCCAGCAGAAGCACAAGGGCGTGGACCCACGCAATTGGGGTGCCATTGACTATGCACACAATATGACGGAGCGAGAGCTCAACGCGCAGCGCGCTGCTCATGACAATTTTAATCTAATTCATCGGACCGGGAAGACCGAAGAACATTCCCAGCCACCGCGATTCTTTGATCCGATGCCGATTGACCCCGAACCCCGAACCCGCGATCCGTTTCTTAAGCCGATGACCGATGTCCCCGTGTCTGGCCAGACCCTCGATGACAAGATTGATGAGCTGCAGAATCAGCTCGATAGCTTGAAACGGACCCGCACGATGACCGCCGAAGTCAAACCGAGTTTGACTGAAGCACAGAAAGCTGTCAAGGACAGCATTGACCGATATATCAGTACGCCGGCCCCGAAATTCCGTCCCGATCCCAGTCCTGCCGCGCGCATTGTGCCGGGCAGTTTCTTCGACCGAACATTGCGCAACGCCAGCCGCGTTGATGGTTCACCACCCTCGTCCGATCCGTCGGATTCCTCGAGCTCAGACTCGGAATCTTCGCACGGATCTGGGCCAGGCAGGTCACACCCATCGCGGAAACATCGCCGCCGCAGTTCTTCGAAGCGTCGTCGCCCGAAAAAGACTAACAAAATGATTTTGAAACCCATTCCTCCTCGGGAGTATGATGGCAGACCTGATGCCGTTGCATTCCACCGTTTCGTGAAAGAAGGATCAAATTGGGTTGAAGTTGGTTGTGTACCTGCCGATCAACGTGTCTTTTATCTGTCGTATCACTTGAAGGGTCATGCCCTTCAGTTCTACAACAGTAAAGTTGAGAACGATGAAAATTCATGGACACTGAGTGATTTCTTTTGGGGCCTGTTCAATTTTTGTTTCCCTGTGAACTTCCGGGAGAAGCAACGCACTCGATTGAGTCAGTGCATTCAAGGTACGAAATCAGTGTTGAGCCACAAAGCCGAGTGGGAACATATTTACAACACGATTGGGCATGAAGCCAATCAGGAAAAGGTTGTTATGTTCTGGCGAAGCTTGAATGCTGATATCCGCAAGGAAATATTCCGTGATAAACTCGATCCCGAGAGTTCGTCTTGGGCGGAAGTAACTGCGGGTGCCGAGAGCGCCGAGATTATTGTCAATGTTGGACGCGACGATGATAACGGACTAGGTGATGCGAAAACTCAGTCCAGACCTGATGATCCCTCGACAGAGATAGATTTGAATGGGAAGTGTTGTAATGGAGGGCGCGCTCTCTCAGTCTCTGCCACTGATATTGAACCTTCAAGATCGAAGCTGCCAGACAAGTCGGCTGGCAAACACCTGTCCGCAAAGAAGCGAGCTGAGTATCTTGCTTCGGGGTTGTGTTTCAACTGCGGGACACATGGACACATGTCGCGCAACTGCCCCGAAATTAACAATGTTGCTTCTTCAGTTTCAGGAAAGCCACCCGGACTTTCTGCCCACGGCCTGCGCTTCACGATAGATGATGATGACGATGGTATCCAAGATGCACTCCTTGAGTCCACGAAGGTGCTCGAAACCTTAGATTCGGGCACCGACTGATCAGAAATGGTCGTCGAGGAGGGCGGGGGTACTAATTGATTTTCTTTTGCCTTGATTTTCCTTTCTAGCGTTCTCTTTTGGTTCGAAGACCATTTCCACGCTCGTTTGATTGTGAGTTGATTTTTGACTTCTTAGATCGTCGTGTATCGACGACCTGGAGGGCGGATGTAAGGGTTTGATTTTTTGATTTATCATTGTTCCTATATCTGCTGCTATTTCCTAATTCCCCGACCGAGTCGCGTAGTTACAGTCCCTGGACTATTCCCAAATTAGATGGGTAGTTAGTATATAAACGAGGATGTTCGTAGCTACTCGTCGGTCAATCCACTCCTTACACCAGTTCGCTTGGGTTGATTCCCGTGTGCCGGAACTGCTCCCCAGCCTTCCGTTACATGAATGTTCCGACCAAGTAAAATTGTTGATTTAAATTTTAGCTGCCGGCAGTGGACCAGCAGGTATGTACATCAATGCACTTGATTCAGTTTGATGTATGCCACTGATCCGACGTGGATCCGGAACCAGAGTAGGGGAACGGTGCTTGCACCGCTATGGATGTTGATATGTGAGCCATGTAGCCGCTGTAGCAGGATTGTAAAGTACCCCTTGATGTGGCGCCATGTAGCTGACCGCTGTCAATCTGTAGCATCTGTATTGAATGGGATGTCTACATATCTAGTACTGGAACCACGGGAAAGTGGGTCTGCACCTTTCTCTTGAAGGTGCTCTTCTACTGGGTTATCTGGGGTACTTAACTACTTGTTGTATTTATTATTTATTATTTATTATTGGAAGTCCTGATCCGACAAGCGGCTGATTTGATGTGATATAATGGACCTCGCGCGAAGAGAGAAAATTACGAGAACTTCACTTGTTAAGTTCTCGTTCTTTTAGAATTTCAGTGGGCCAAAATTTGAGTGAGGTTTCAGAAAATGGGACTTTTGATTGAGCCGGCTGTGCACTTTCCTTTTTGCGGCTACAATCACTGATTTTGACAGCTTCCATCAGCTCATTTTTCTTTTTGCTCTAGAGCATCTAGTTTCTACTCAATTGGCTTGAGATTTTGCAGGTACACTTCTGGTTGCCTAAATTGAGTTTTGCTCTGCAAGAGTGCGGTCCCATTTCCAATATTGTACGGGATATTGTCAATTTACTCACTTTTTGTGATCACCTCATTGCAAGCTCACCAACAGTGTTGTGTCCCTGCAATGTGGGTTGACTTGAAGCTTAGGAGGTATCAATGTGTATGGCACCTGTCCAAAAAATTGGAAAAATTTGTAGTGATCAAAATTGCATGAACTCTGTGGGTTTGACCAATGACTTGGTTCCTAAACATCTGGGTGGATTATCGCTTGCACTGTCATTTCTTAACAAGGATACAGACTCTGGTGAGCTCTGGCTGTTATTTCTACAGTGCTAGGTCTACTGGTGGCAGAAAGTGAGAAGTCTTTGGGCACTGTGATCTGACTTGATCAGTGATCACAAGTGATCATGTCACATTTGTCATATCACACCAACTTGAAGTTGGCGCACAGCCACACACCCAACTCTTTTCCATTGTTCTTGGCTTTGAGTCTGATTGGCCAAGTTCAAACACCTGGAAGTTCTCGTATATGCCGTGTTTGCAACGGCCCCTCCCCCCAAGTAATAGATGCATTCAAAACCAGTAGACTAAGTGAGCAGTTGCAAGAGATAAACTCTCGGTGGACATATGGTGGCGTCACTACTTACTCTCATATTAAGCAAAAAGTTAAAGTCAGTGAAGCAGTTGCCATTAAACCTATTGTCCATGCCTCAGATTGACCTTTGACTCATAAAAATTGAAAATTTGTTGAATCTCAGCTGAGGTTGGGTGTAAAAGGTGTTTTGTGCACAAGAAATATGACTCTACAGGGGACCATGGAGCCAACAGCCAGGGCCACATTGGCTACATATCAAACAGACATGCCATGTAGCCCCTGTAGCCGCCGTACTCGCTACATGGTGCTCCATGACAACACAGATCACTTCCATCAGCTACAGAGATGATATATCAACTTGTGGACACGCGGTCGGCTATGACTTTTTGCTGATGCATGACAAGGATGCCGATTTAAATTTCAGCGGGAGAGAAAGACAGATTTAGGAGACGCTGCTGAGTTAGAGCCGCCATAAAAGCCAGATGACATGCAAAGATACGTGTGAATGTACGTACCGGGCGCCGGGAGAGAGATGTACACGTGACTCATATCAACGGCTTACGCTGCCGTGGCAACATGACGGCGATCTAAGCCCGTCTCCTGACTTTCTCCATCCCTTCATTGTCCCTTCAACTCTCCTTCCTCGCTCGCCAGATGTCGTCTTCCGACTGCTGTAGCATGTTCCTCGCCTGTTGCTTCTGCTGCTGTATGTCCTCCAGCGAGATCTACGTGACATTTACTGACTCGCTGTACGCGTCGTCGGATATATAGCAATGTGCAGTAGCTCCACCGACAGCTCGCTCGGTCGCTGGTGTATTGGCCTGTGTGAGTAGCCCACGCTTTCTCCTTTCGCCCTCGCTCACCGACACGACTTGGTAGTCCCCGACCGCTGCTGCAGCAAGCTGGACGATACATACGCCGAAGACGCCGCGCTGCGTGAAGGCGATACCGAAGCAGCCCTCTTTCATTCCGCGCAGACGAGTCGCCAACCGCAGGCTACGGTTGGGATGGACGAGAAGAACACTGGCGCGGGTGCTGAGGAGAGGACGACGACGACGATGATCAGAGACAAGTCGCAGATGATGTGTGAGTGGGTTTCAATCCATTTTAACCAGACGGCTGAACTTGAGTTCTGGTAGCGGACGAGTGAAACTTGGAACGTTTGTATACCCAGCATGCAGCCCTGGTACAGCCCTTGAATTCATCTTCATCTTGATCGTGACGTGGCTCCGTTGACCTTCAGTCTGTCCTGTCGACACGAGCAAGTGGAACTCTGTTGCCCGACCTCCCCATGATATGTCGAAGAAGTGATTTCGGCTAGACCATCCAAGACTCGATCGATTGTCTGATTTCGGGTCGTCGCATTCTGTAGTATTGATTCATCCGTCTTTCTGTCCAATTCTGGTCCCACCTTCCTTCCTGTCGCGGGTTTCCTAGTCCTGCCCGCGGTTCAGGATCACAAACCTGAAGAACGTCTCCCCATACGGCACAAGTCGCTGATCACGAGGCTACAACCGTGCTAGCAGTTCAAACTTACTGCAGCGGATATGGATTTTTTTCTCTCAACGCTCAGGCAAACGACCGGGGTGGAATTCCGACGTGACCTATGGACGATCAACCCGGTGAGACATCGTACGCAAATTCTATTCTTTTCCATTCATTGAATCCACTCTAGTCTTGCAGAGGACTCGGGGCTTTCAATTCAAACCCAGTTCAATGCGCAAGAAAATGATTCCTTCCCGAATTTCGACGCGCAGGTGCCAAGAGCTGGATATTGAAGCCAAGCCTTGGATTCCTGTGGCTAAAGACTTCTGAATCCAACGGGATGCCGGTAAATAAGTCATGGGGGAGAAGGTCTCTCAGGATTTGGGCACGGGCGTCGCGACCCGCGATGAGCTCAATGTCTTTGGCGGCACGGTATCTTTCAGGAGACTCAACCTTTCCGAGTGCACTGCTTGGCCTCGTTAACAGCGGCGTTAGCCTGCCGTAATTTGACAAGTGCGCCTCCTCGCAATTGCTTACTTATCAGAATCCTGGCTGGTTATTCGTCATACAAATTGGATATACGCATCCTTGACGTGAAGATTTCGAACTTGCGCGCGTGCCTCGTACGAAGTTAGACAAGCATTCACTTTTGCATCCGCTTCCGCGCACATCCGATGATCTACTCATACTTGACAGAGTGCACCGAACCTTCCCCATCTTCTACCATCCCTTTTGGGTTGCTTCCAGGTAGGTCAGGTGGTCGCATTCCCAAACGCCCCGAAATCCCGCTTTAAACTCACACCAACTGACACGGGGTGCGTGCCATTCTACTTATCTTGTTATCGCAGAAATCCACGTCGAGCACAAACTTATTTCAGCCAGTGATGCGGGATTCCGACTGATATTGATTCTGCCCAAGCCTCGTTTCCCGGTATTTTACCGCTGAAATGAATGGCAGAAATCGCCAGGCAGCGGCTTCTGAAGCTGATTGAGAAGGGCAGGAATCGGGATGCAGCCTGATTTCGGTTGACGGCGCACCGCGGTCTTCTTTCCGAATGCAACTGCATCCGAAGCATAGCGCGATAAGTCGCCTTCTTTGACTTAGTTCCTCTTTATCGAGCACACGGTACGAATCGCGCAATCGGCAAGTTAAAAGGTGCGTGCAGAATCTGATTCAGAGTGGTTTCCCTTTCCGCTTCCCTTCCCAGATGCCACAGGAACCAGACGCCGGCACTGCGGTCACCGACATAGGCATCTTGACCTCCGTCCCGTATGTCCACCCCACGATGGAGAAGGACAAGACCGGCAGCGGCAGTTTCGACGACGAGAAACAGTCTCTCTCCGACGCCGAGAAGGAGGTGGCTTCTGGCGCCATTGGGCACGGCGACGACATCGTCGACGCGAAGGGTGAGCACGCGGGTCCTTTTTCTGTTATCTACGCTCTAAATATCTCTTATCGCAGGGGACGACGACGATCCAGCATATTCCGCGCTCCCTCGTCTCGTGCGAGAGCTCTGCGATTTCGAGGACGACCCCTCCACGCCCGTGCTCACCTGGAGGTGTGTATCCACATCCGCTTAAACGCCGGCTTATGACTTCACCCCAGATTCTTCGTGCTTTCTGCGGTGTTCACAGCCCTCGGCGCGTGGCTGACACAGATGGGTTTCTTTCGTGTAGGCTGTTCATCTTCGTCCGCATCCCATAGCTGACGAAGGTGCCAGACGACATATGTCCCGTATTCCAGTGCGCCTTCTCTTGACTTGGCTTGGCATTATACCCAACCCGTCGCCGTGCAGTCTATTTTGTGCAAATCGGCGCCCTCTATTTCGGGAAACTCCTCGCCGCCGCACTGCCGTCGCGCAAGGTTGGATTCGGCAAGTATAGCTTCGATTTGGTGGGTAACTTGGATTCTTTAACCACACCCACATGCTGACGGTGCCGGTGGTGATAGAACCCTGGTCCTTTTTCTGTCAAAGTAAGAGAATTCCCATTCAAGTTCCGAGATATCGGTAAACACTTTCCAGGAACATGTGGCAATCGTCTTGGCGTACGTGGTTGTTTATCTTGCACCTCAATGCGGTCGAATTATCCCACAGGGCCAACACTGGTGCGACGAACAACCTGGGCGACTACGTCCTCACCCCCCTCGCTGTATTCTATGACAAGGTGCGTTGTCATGTTCAAACTCAACTCTCACCTTATCCCCGCTTTATAGCCGATGAACGGATGGCTGGCGATTTTGTTCATGTGGAGCGCCGTATTCATCGGTTTCTCATTCGCCACTCTCGCACGGACTTTTTTGATTGATAATCCTGTTACGGTGGGTGGCAGCTTTCCTCTCGGCTGGTGTGTCTGAGGCAGATAATCTGCAGGTGTTTCCCTTGACGCTGCAACAAGTCTCGGTGTTCAAAGCCATGCGAGCTAGTTTCGAATTCGATGCAAAGACGGCGAAGAGACAAATGCGGGTATTCTGGTATACGATCTTGGGTGTATTTCTGTGGCAGGTACGTCTCATCATGCACCCGCTCAACTAATTCTCATCTGCCCCAAGTTCCTGCGTAAATTTTGCTCCTCATATTCCATTAATGTAGACTGATTTTGCCATAGCCGAGTACATTTTCCCCTTCACCTCTTCGCTGGCATTCCTCTGCTGGGTCACCGATAACCCTACAGCCAACTTTCTCGGCTCTGGGTTCGTGCCTCCTTTAGTCCATACATAATGTCGATCACTGATTCGTTTCTCAGCCTCGGCGGTGCCGGCCTGCTCAACATAACCCTCGACTGGTCCAACATCGGCTCCACTCTCGTGTACTATCCCTACTGGGCCCAAGTCAACATGTTCGCCGCGTTCGTCCTGGGCGCGTGGATCCTCGTCCCTATTGGCGCCCTCGGTGGCGCATGGCAGAATGATGTCTATCCAATGCAGACGCAGGACCTCTTCCTTTCGAACGGGTCCAGCTATCCCGTGTCTTTGCTGTTGAACCCGGATTATAGTCTGAATGAGGAGCTGTTTGATGAGATTGGGCCGCCGGGGATGTCGGCGCAGTTGCGGTGGGGGTATTTCTTCTCGTGAGTGGAACGCCTCTTTTTCTTCTGATCGCACAAGCTGACTGGATATATAGATACACCGCTTACCTCGGCGCCTTCGTGAGCCTCCTGCTCTTCCAGGGCCCCATGCTGCTCGACACCCTCAAATCCATTCGTTCTGGAAATCGTCTGTACAAGGACAAGCTCTGTCAGCTCATGGAGCCTTACCCCAAGGTCCCGCTCTGGTGGAATCTCGGGTTGTTTATCGTCCCCTCTGGGGTCATCATCGCACTTGGGGCCACGGGCAAGCTATATCTTCCAGTTTATACGATTTTCATCGCGTTAGGGTTCGGTGGTCTCATTGTGAGTTCTGATCGAGTATGGTATGGTCGTTTGCTTACCGGGGGTCGTCAGGTCGTGCCAATGGCGTACGTGTTCGCCGTTTCGGGATATCAGGTCCCCGTCGGGTGAGTTTGTGTGCTTCCTTCTGAATCCTGCATCTCATCCATGCTACCTAGGTATTTCAACGAGCTGCTCTACGGATACCTCATCAACGCCGGCGGCTCGAGACACCCTGTCGGGTCCTTGGCGTATCGCACCATATCGGGGCAGTGCTGGTACGAGGCGTGCAACATGTTGTCGGATATGAAGTTGGGTCATTACGTGCGCAGGGTTTATCTTTTTCAAGTCGATCATTGACTGAGTCCTCCTCAGTTCCATATCCCTCCGCGGACAACCCTGTTCGCCCAGGTGTGGGGAATTCTGATCGGTGTACCCGTCAAGTAAGAATGTCGTCTATATCACTTCGCATGCACACCCTGACCACACACTCACAGCTACGCCACCATACTCTGGGTGGTCAACACTAAGCGAGACTTTCTCGACGGCTCGAAAATTGACCCCAACAATCAATGGACTGTGCGTATCCATATAACGTATATTCCCAACGGACTAAACCCTTGGTCCAGGGTCAAACTGTCATCTCGCTGAACAACCAGGGTATCGCTTTCGCGCTTGTCGGTCCCAAGAAACTCTTTGCCAGTTCGATGTACACCATCCTCGTACGTGCATTCTCAGTTCTGCCTCTTTATTTGTTGGCTGAGGGATTCTGTTAGCCGTATGGGTTTATCCTGGGCGCCGTCTGCCCCATAATTCTGTACCTCCTCCATCGCCGGTGGCCCAAAGGTGGCTTCAACCTGGTTAACATCCCAGTACGTTGTCCCTCCTCCCTTCCTCCTCCCTCCCTCCCATCTCACGTCCCCAGATCTTCGCCACGACCATGGAGAATTACTACGGCAACATCTCAGTCTCAACCTTCACCTGGTTCATCCTCGGCAGCATCAACCACCTCTACTTCAAACGCTACAAGTACAAATTCTGGAAGACGTATGCGTATCTTGCGGGCGCTGCGGCTGATACGGGGTATAATTTGAATATGCTTGTCATCTTTATTGCGTTTTCGGCGATCAAGACGACGACGGCGCCGCACTGGTGGGGAAATAATGAGACGTCGGTGGAGAGGTGTTTTCCGAGGGCGTAGGGATGAGTCAAGTTTGGTGGGATGGATGTACATATGTGCTACAAAGTATGTACGATATTGATGTGGCAAACCAAGATCATACGATGCAACAGGCAGTTCGGATAGTCACTGCTCCTCGTTCGAATCGTGTTGCGCCTTGCTGCGATATGTTTCATCTTTTTGAAGTTTCACGCGACCACTGGTTAGTTGAATCTGCATTGACTCCAACTAGTTGCTTCCACGCCGCAATAGCGATCTCGCCATTTGGGGCTTTGACTCGCCAGAGCTGACAGTGAGAACTAAAGGTTGAACTTCTGGTTCACCTTGGAATGGCCTGATTCCGAGTCGAAACGATGGCACACGGACAACTGTGAAACTGAGTGACTTCAACAGCCACTGTGGCTGAGCCACAACATCTTCACTTCTCTCGATTCGCACTGGTGACATTAGTATCGACATAACTTTCATACAGATTACAAACTCGTCATCCTATGCACCCACGCCCATCTCCACCTTCCTCCCCTTTACACTCTTCCACTCCATCGCCAAACTCCCAAAAATCGACAACGCACCCATAGCCACACTAACATAAAACGCATTGACCAACGCAAGATTGTAGACCTCCAACACGGCAGGCAGTAGGCTCACATCCACCGCCGCCACAACACCCTGCAACGACGTCGCCCCAGTGTTGAGCACAATAGCGGGATCCACACCCGGAACGTCCCTCTTCAACCCCGCCACCAGCTTGTTGGTAAAGACGTTCTGTCCGACGGAGATGAACAGCGAGCCGCCTAGGGTCTGCATGAACATGACCACCGACGTCCCCGTCGGCACATCTGCTAGACTGAGTACAGTCTGCGCCGCCATGATAGGTTGCTGAAGACCCAGCCCCACGCCAATGCCGAACATCGCTTGGTACCCGATCCACATTGCGTGTCCCGTGTGGACTTTGAAGGTGGATAGCAATCCGGCGCCGACGCCCATGAGGATGGAGGAAAGGATCATGAGGGGAGTGTAGTACCCGATGGCGGCGACACCGACGCCGCCCAGGAGAGAGGCGAAGACGACGCCTAGGACTTGAGGGAGATTGTCGATGCCGCTTTTGACGGCGGTTGTGCCTGGTCGGGGTGAGTCGGGGAAAGTAGAATTTGGTGGTGTACGGACCTTTGATTGCCTGCGTGAAGGATGAGCAAAGCAATTGAAATTAAACCACTACTCACCTGGAACCATATCGGAATCTACGCCCCAAGTCAGAAAAGGCAACACCAGATTAGAAGCACGCACGAAATACACCAATAACAAAAACGACGCCCCCAACGAAAGAGAGAAAAACGATCCCGCAAGCATACTCCTGTTCTTCATGATTCTCGGCGGCACTGTCCCCATATCGCCCTTCCAAATTTGTATGCACACAAAGGCAGTGATGAGGACGCCAAAGAGAACGAAGAGCGCGATGATGCGGCCGTTGGACCAGGGGTACTTGGAGCCGCCCCATTGGAGGGCGAGGAGCAGGCACACGATTCCTGGGATGAAAACGATCTGGAAGAGTTGAATGAAGGCGGAAGGCAAATGAATAGAGGACAAACCGAGCCCCAGGGGTCAAACTGGTTCAGACGCTTTAGGAGAGGCATCGACTCGGATTTCCGGGCGCGCATGGGTAGCTTGAAGAAGAGCGCGATGACAAAGAGCGTAACGCCGCCTACGGGACCGTGAGTTAGCGTACTTCACGAAAAGGCGTGCTTGCCGATGGGTAGGTTCTGCTTGGCACGTTAGATGTAGTGCGATGAGAGCAAAGAGTCATACGATAAAGAAGCCTTAAGTTGGATCAATAGCCATCGAGTTGAGTTCAAGTTGTTACTCACACCAGCGCCATGTAACCTTGTCCGTGAACGCGCCTGGATGGGTCAACTCCTTATTCTGTGTCAAGCAACAGCCGAGCACCACTTACCACCCATGAGTGGTCCTGCTACGCTCGCGACGCCGTACATGGCCGATATAAGCCCAGTGTAAATCGGGCGCTTCTCCAACGGCACGATATGAGACAGAATGACCATGGCCCCGTTGAAGATCCCCGCACTGCCGAGACCCGCTACAGCGCGTCCGACGATGAGAGCATTTGATGTTGGGGCGACGCCACAGACGAGGGAGCCGAGTTCAAAGACACAGATTGCGCCGATGAACACCTGAGGTCGGTGAGTTGGGTGAGAGCTTGGATGGGTTGCGCACCCATTTTATGTTGAGGAAGGAATAAAGACGGCCAAAGAGTAGCTGGAAGGATGCTGTCGTGAGGAGGTAGGAAGACCCATACCAACCTGCCCATTCGAGATGAGTGTCCGCCTTTCCAGAAGATATGACGACGCACCGACATCATCGAGACTTTTGAAATGGTCGGTGATTTTTGGCTGCGGCGACTCGGTGATGGAAGAAAACCGGGACAGAAGACACGCACGATGGCTGTCGCGATGATAGTATTGTCCTGTAGCGCATGATCTCAGTCCAAAGCACACCAGAGAGGAGTTCGACCCGGCGCACCAGAGCCACCAGAAAGACTGCAAAGCAAAGGGCAGTGCAGATGAGCGCAAGCTTGAAGCCCGTGGGGTAGTGTAGCTCTACCGAGCCATTTTCGTCTTGAGCTTGAGCCGCCACGTCAAGATGGCCGTCCTTCGAGTCCGCCTCCTTCAAGTTTTCCTTCTCCGTGCTGCTGGAATGCTGAGGTTCAGAGATGAGAGTTGGCGCTGAGGACCTCGGCGGCGAGGAGTCTGCCATTACGACGTTGTCGCGGAGAAACGGAGTCAGAGCGCGGATGCGATGTGGGAGAAGTCAAGTATTTATGCTCTTGATCACACCACCTGATACATATCAACTCGGGCCGTACGGTTGGATTCGGAAGAAGCAAGCCAGACGCCAGAGAACACAAATCCACGGACAGAAGAGCAAGATGCTTTGATGCAGCCGAGGCTGCGATATGGTGAGTTTTCCGATTGCCGCGGCGCCGCAAAAAAAAACCTCCACTCAACCTTCACTCAACATCAACCTTTACCACTTGAGTCAAACAGGCCTCATCATCAGAGGCCTTTTTTCCGACCAACAGATGAATCTCCCTTCTTTTGGAAATTAGCACGTGCGCACATTAACTGACGACATGTTCGTGAATCGTAAAGATCTCGGGAGCTGAGGACCGTTTCGCGCCGTTGGCAGAAACTGTAAAATGCTGAGTTTAGAACCGACATGGATATTCGTCTCGCGCGCTGCGAGTCAAGACAGCAGAAAATCGGCAAATTGCAAAAATTAGCCTCCCTGCATCAAGATCACAGTGCGTTCGAGTAATGCTGAACAATTCGGGCTGGGGAGGACTAGAGGCAGACGATTGCAATTCACAAGTAACGGCAGAGAAACAGCAAGGCAGTGAAATAAGTAGGAGCAACGAGACGAGTTGGGCCTTGACAATTGATGATTGATCGATGGTTGAAATTTTTTGAAACCTGAACGTTCAACTTCCAGGCGCACTGCACGTCATTATGTATGTGGGCTCAGTAGCACTGCTGCCAGTCTCCGCGGTTGGATGGCCGAGCGGTCTAAGGCGCCAGACTAAGGATCAGCGTCGTGCCTGACGTTTCTTGTTTCATCGTACCTCCGGTGCGTTGGATATCTGGTCTTTCGGGGCGTGGGTTCGAATCCCACTCCAATCAGCATCCTTTTGCTTCATTACTCAGGAAACTATATTCTTGTGAACCAGATATGCCCAAACACTTGGAACGCAAAAGACCATTCCAATGCAGAACTCAGGCTATGACAGAAGTCTCTGGTATCCGACTCTCATCCTCTCTCATCATCCTCGTGTCTCTCTGCAGACTGCGCCATGAGCTAGCAGCAGTTCTGCGATCTCCCCAAGATGTCACCATAATCCTTCTTCTTGGCCACACTCGACGGACTCCGACTCGTACCTACCAGCGCGAGGCAACCGCGCCATGTTCAGATATAAAGCGGCGTTCGATTCCCCCGGGGGTAATATTCTGGGAGTCGGAGTGAACATTTTTACACAGGCACTGAGCCCATCTACAAATATAATGCGGGTTAGAATAAACTCCCTCCGACTCGACTTCACGCCGAGCACACTCCAACAGACACACAATCCCTCCATGCAGCGTACATCAAGACAACAAAATTATTGCCTTCGGGACTACTCGCCAGAATCAGCTTCTAAAGTCACGCAGAGAAGAACCACACACCTGCCAGCCGTGTAAGGCTCCGTATCCAACCACCCGTACGGATTAACCGCAGGCGTGGCCGTTCCATTTTGCGTGATATGCGGATTCCCCTGTGCGTCCTTCCCACCAAGCGTCCGTCGAATCCCATCCGCAAAAGACACGTACGTCGCCGGAGGAAAGTCTTTCGGAGTCATCACGACCATCCGATACGCGACGGACGCAAGGAGTGCGCTCCCTGAAATCTCACCGAATCCATGTCCATCCGTCGACATGTCGTTCAGGTAATTGCGGAGCAGACCGCCGTCCATCGGTGCTTTCCTCGCGCCGTCTATGATCTCCTTGATCCAGGCGGTGAGATTGGCGATGGCACTAGCGCGCCAGGGCGTCCCGTTTGAAACGGGCGCTTTGATGATGCTGGCGAGGACACGGGCCATCCCGGCTGCGGCCCATCCGTTGCCCGTACTCCACAGCCCCGGGTCGGCGCTCTGCGGTCCAACAATGTGGGCCCATAGACCGTTCGTGGTGGACGTACCCGTGGGGGAGGGCGTCGTGGAGTTGGAGTTGAATAGGAGGACTTGGCGGTAGAGTAGACATTGTTCGTATGCGGTGAAGAGGAGGGATGAGTTGAGCGAGTCAGCGGCAAAGTAAGCTATAAAGGGAGGTGCCATGTACATGAAGTCTGCCCTGCGTCCAAAACATCAGCATATTCTTGGATGTATGGAAAGAAGGCACACACCAGAGTTCGGGCACATCATCCCGGTGTGAGATCGCCCCATTTGACCAGCGCGGTGCCTTATTTAGGAGATAATCGATTTCGCTCTGGGCCGCCGTCGCATATGTGTTGTTTGTTTTTCCGAGCATCACTGCAGCAACGCCTAGACTGGCCGGATCGCCAACCGCTCCGCTCCCATCGTCAAGGCCGTCCAGCCCCAGCTCAATATTCGCCTCGGCGTAAGAGAGGGGGGCGACCCATGCTGGTGGGACGCTGAGAACTGGAAATGGCGCAGAGCCAAAGACAGAGAGGACAGCCGAGTCGAGTTCGAGGAAGGCTTCGGCGGCGGTGCCGTACTCCCACGAGTGGCTTGGGAGGGAATGTGCGAGGGCTGAGACGGCGGAGATATCGAATCCTGGGTTGAAGGGTGTTGTGGACTGCGAAGCAATGAGGCCAATGACCGAGGTCAAGTTGGTGGACATGGAGGGAGGAGGGAAAGAGCGGTGTGTGGCGTTACATGAACCTGAGAGAAGTTTCAATTCTATCTGTCACTGTGTAATTAGTTTGATTATCTCCGCCAACAAATGTTGGGTTCTCTCCAGGCCAGGTGCAGATTTCTGCCGAGCCACAAGACTGGACACTCCGACGCAGCAAAGTCTGCCTGCGGCAAGGAAGGAAGAATCAAATCAGCCCACGAAGTTGCCTGGGCAATGAATGCTGGAACGTGCCTTTTCTTGATTGATCAATTTCCCTCAGGTACGGGGACGGAGATTCTACGGTGGACGAGTGACGTTGTGTGAAAGAAGGATTCGGGGGTGCCTCACTCGGGCGGGCTCAAGGCGGGCTTGATGTGTCTTGATTTCGATCCAGGTGCAAGAGCTCTGGGACTTGTGGCATGTCAGGCTCCGCCTTTGAGAATCAGATCGTCGATTCTTGAATGCTCGGTCAACGACGCTCCGAGTCATTCCGGGACTCCGAGTCAATTATCCAGCTTCGGTCCTTCGGAGCCCTTCCATCGACATCCGGAGGCGATTCAGAAGACATCTTGAATTCTTGAGAGCAACGAAGGCCCCGCATGCAAGGCAGATCCAGGCGGCGGGAAAGCACCGAAAATACCGATGACGGCAAGATGACAAGGACAAGAGGTAGCGTGCCGATTTGCCGATGTCGTGTCACGCGCAGATCATGATCTTGTCAGCAACCCACAGCAACCAGTAATACACGCGGAGCTGTCAAACGGCTGATCGGCAGTGGATGATGGCGGAAGCCAGTGCCAGCTAGCAAACCCATTGCCGCTCGGCAGTGGATGTCACTGGCTTCCGGCGGGACTCAGTGGAATCCATTGAGTTCCTCCGTCGAGTGTTCGGCCATGGTTCACTTGCTGAATCCATTGATGTTCGCATTGTGCAGAGCCAAATGCCTGACTGGAATAATGGAATCACTGGATGCACAGGTGAAATGCCGGCGGATTCCACTGAATTCCAGCGGGATTCCTAGATCTCTGAGCCTTGAGGCTTTCACAAGCCGAACCTTCTTTCCAAATTTGCCATTGACTTTCCAACATTGAACACCATCAAAATATTGTCACATTGAATCAGATTCAACCCATGAAAGACAGACGAACATAATGGAATCCACCGAAAGCCCACGGCATCCACTGGCATCCATCATCAACACATCAGTGGTTGTTCAATCAGTGCCCTTGACTTGCACGCTGTTGAACCCCATTATTAATACAGTTACGTGTTAGAAACCTAGGCAGGCCTCTATTGTATGCAGTCAAAATCTCAGTTGAAATTTCAAATATTCGTGAAAAGACCAGTGGAATCCAGCGGCTGAACTTTGGTAATGTAATTTGATGGAAGCCAGCGGCGATCATCAGAATGGGTCAAAGATCCGTCGGCAAACGATGTCAATCACTGTCTGCCAACGGCCGCCAATGTCCACCGGGGGCCACCGGTGGCCGCCAGCGACTCCCAGCGGCGGGTATATTACTCACAGCAACCACCATCATTGAGTTGTCCTCAGCGTGCTGCTCCCTCAGTCGCTGGCTCGATCCACTTGCTTGTCGCTTGGGCTCTTATTCAGGCGACCCGGCAACGTGGCCAAAGAGCAAGCCCGAAGCCCTACGCCGGGGCGTCCTTGGCATGCTCCATCTGTCCGACTCTCGCAGTCTCTCGGTCTTTCCAAGTCCTGTCGACATGCCACTGACAACTTTCGATCCTCTAGACGAGTCACGACCAATGTATCCAGTCTACCCATGACCCTATTACGGAGAAGCGGCACGTATAAGTAGTCCCTTGCTGGCCGACTTACTGTAATCTAAATATTTCTTGAATGACTCTCTGAAGAGCCCAATATTCCGCCAAATTATTTCATCATCGAAGACTGGAACACATATTACAATCGAATTCGAACTAGCCATTTTTTTCAGACTTTTCCGCCTCTTTTCCTGCAGTCAAAAAATCCCCATCCGAGAAAACCAAACCAACACCTTCTCCTTCGTTGAAACCACACCTCCCCATTCAAGGGCAGAAAACTCCATAGCTAAGCCACGCCGCATCGTCTCCCGACGCCTCGATAGTTCCCTCCGAGGCCGTGCTAATACGCTGAACCACCCCGCCTTGCTGGTTGGGCTGCGCGTACACCGAGATGTGGCAGTTGGGGTGAGTCTCCCCGACGTGCAGGCAGCGCTGACCGGGGTTGAAGTTCCCTTTGCAGGCGTGGGCGTTGATGGTTGCTTGGGTGCAGGGGCCGATTGCGGTTCCGGGGACGCAGGTCGGGCCTGAGTTGAATGAGGAAAGCACACTCGGGAAAGGGACGGAGTGTATACGTACTCCCAGTTCCGGTGCTAACGACGAAGGAGACCTGTCCAAGCGCGTATTGAGCGAGCGCAAGGACGACGCTGGTCGAGAAGGCAGTGGAGAACTTCATCTTCTTGAATTAGTCTGGTTGTGAACTGACTGAAGAACACCTCGAAATCCTGGCGGTCTCTTATACTGTTGGCGAGTGCTATCTCCAATCAACCCTTCGTGCTCCATGTCCGTCTAAGGCTGAAGTCCGCTCGATGCCGAGCAGGAATGTCACTTATCGAGTTTCAACTCTGTCTCAAAGGTAGTATACTATACTTGGAACGGCCGCACTCCTTTCGAGGTTTGATTTGAGCCACAGAAATGTGCCCCTACGAACGTGTGGTCTATCCAGAACTCGGATTGAAAGGGAGGAGGATCAACAAGATGCGTGCCTGAACTAAGTTGGTACGCCGAATGGATGCATGTGGACGGATGTTATCGTGGGTTCAACCACGTCAAACAGAGGAAGTATATTACGGATACTCGTTTGCTAAGATTGCTCAACGAGTTATTGATAGACGTTCATAAAATTACAATGAAGCAAACAGGTTGAACGCCAATAGAATACAGAAGAGCTAGCGATGCTGTATTCGGTTTCCACCTCATTTTCTTTGCATCTCCCACCAAAAAAAAACCTAAGCTTCGAAAGATTCCGCTCCCACCACGTTCAATCAAGGTCAGACAGCTTTTCAAACTAAGCCAAGCCGGATCCGGGGGCATCACCTCGATGGGTACCCCTAGGCCCGGCGCCACTGGTCCCATCTGATTCGGCTGCGTTTTTGTTCACCGAAGCGTGGCAATTGGGGTGAAGTTGCCTTTGCGGAAGTTCGGGTTGATGGTGGGTTTAGAGCAGCTGATTGCGGTACCAAAAGTGCAGGTCGGATCTGGGGAGCCAGTCAGAAATTCCAAGGAGAGGAGGGTGGAAGGCGGAGCCTGAGGCCTGAGGGAGGGCGCAGACGTACTCGCGGTGCTTGTGCAAACGACGAAGGTGATTTGGCCGAGCGCCTGCTGAGCGAGACTAGAGAGCTTGCGCAGAAGCCATATGAGCCACGTGATGGCTTTTTGGCCGTGCGCGTCATATGGCTCCACTCTGCCAAAATTGGCTCGTTGGAGCCATTGAATGGCTTTTGTACCTAAATTAGCCATATGACGCGCACGTCAAAAAAGCCATCCAATGGCTCGTATGGCTCCTGCGCAAGCAGGGTAATGACCGTGCCAAGCACGTTGCCTGCAGATCACCCAAACTCACCGGAACTGCCACATCTCGTTATGTGAAGAGGAAAATCAGCTGGGACCAGTGGAGGTTCGCATCAGTATGTGTCGGAGGGAACGATTCATGCATCGAGTGATGATCCGGCGAGAGTTTACTGCCCTTGAGAGCGCTGTTTCCTTGGACAGGGATGGGTCCTTGATTTTGGGTTATTTGGGGAGTAGCAAAGAGCTGATGAATCTTTTCGTATTCACTTGTATTTCTCGCTTCAACTTGTTCCCAGCACGGCCTTGATAACCATGGACCGGCAATCCAAAGTGCAAATGAATACATATACGCGAAGTAGCAAAGTACTAGTAGAGTGGCGGGCCGACAACTCAACGAAAACTTGAAGTTCGTTCGGAACTCGCGTGCCGGTCGGATCATCGGATCATCGGATCGGCATCTGGGGCTGGCGGCTCCGGGCTTGCAGGTGGCATTCTGTGCCATTTTGGTTAGCTCGGCCTCGGTCCGATTAGCAACGGCTCACCTCTTTATATGCACCGGCAGGTCATTTGGTTCGATTGCGCCACTCCGTGAGATTCTGACGTGCCATTTATAACTCCAACGGAAGACCGCGCGCATCCGCTCTTACCTGCTTACTTACCATGCCCTCAGCAACGCCCGAGACAGTTACAGCCCCCCTTTCCTACTACTCCCCTCCAGCCGACGGCTCGGCGCCATACAACCGTGTCAACACCCCGCACTGGCCAGCCGGGGACCCGACAGCGCAGCTCCCGTTGTCCAATTGGTCCCCGGTGAAGCACAGTATACAGATTGAGAACGTCCGCGGGAAGGAGGAGGCGTACCTCCTCGACGAGGCTGGGTTTCAATTCTACCACTCCCCGGCCACGCACAAGTCTTTCTTGGACGAGGAAGAGATCAAGGCGGAATATTATCCCGAGAGCGCCGAATTGATCAAGAAAATAACTGGGGCGAGTAGGATCGTCTTGTTTGACCACAGTGCGTACGATTCTTCCCTAACACTTGGATATATATCTACTTGGGGCATGTAGCGATTCGCCGTCAAATCCCCGGCCAAGTCGACATGGTTTCCAAACGCCAACCAGTCCAAGAAGTCCACGTCGACCAAACTCTCGCCTCCGCCACTGCTCGCGTGCACCTGCACCTCCCACCCGACCTCGCCCCCGGCCTCCTCCAGCACCGCTTCCAAATAATCAACCTCTGGCGCCCAATTGGACATCCGGCGTTCGATATGCCGCTCACGCTATGTGATTTTCGGAGTGTGGATGCGGACAAAGAATTGGTTGCCGTGGCGAGGCTGGCGCCGGACCGGAAGGGCGAGACGTATAGGGTTAGGTGGAGTGCGGAGCATAGGTGGAAGTATCTCAAGGGGATGACGCCCGAGGAGTTTGTGCTGATCAAATGGTTCGCTCGTTTTCTTGCAGGTCATTCGATAACCGGATTGATCTTTCTGTAGTTTTGACTCAAAGGAGGGTGTGTCGGTGTTTACGCCGCATACTGCGTTCCAGGATCCGTCTATGCCGGAGGGAAGTCTTCCGAGGGAGTCGATCGAGTTGAGGGCACTCGTGTTTTACGATTAGTTTAAGGAGTCATTAGTGTGTAGGTTATCGCTGCGTTGAAAATGGTATGCAGTCGACCGCAAATGCGGAGTCATTTTTAGAGCACCGGCCGCTGCGGTTCTACTTCGCCTCGCAGCTCGTCCGAACAACGCCACTGCTGTGCATTTCATACCTCTCTTCTTCTCTACCCACCTCCCTGAACTCCCCATGAACTTGCTACATATCCTCTCCACTGCCTTGATCTACGTCGGCATCGCAAGTGCGGCGCTCAAGAACTACACTATCCAAGACGACGATCCGGCAGTAACATATAGTCAGATACCTCTGGTCACTTGTCCGCCGACGACCTGTTCACCCACCATGGCGAACCTCTTCAACGGTACGGCGACCGTCACTGACGGCCCGATTACGGTCTCCTTCACGGGTATTATCCCATACAAAGTCAGCTTCCGACGAAGCTAATTTACTCGAACAGGATCGGCTGTGTACGTCTACCTCGGCGCGTCGGGGCCTTGTTTCTTCACCATAGACGGAGTGACGGCCGGGACGTTCCCCGGTTCGACTCTGGATGAATTGAACCAAGACGAAAGATTGGTATATTCGAACACTTCGTTGACCGACGAAGAGCACCGGCTTGCGATATATCCCGGGGCCTTGGTTTCGTTGGTCGCCTTTGATTATGTGGTGTATACGTGAGTTGAAACGAGCTTACGTCCGCATATATCACGGGCGTTCGATACAGGCACGAAGCGCCCAAGTCGCACGCCGCCGCAGTACGTGGTGGGATAATTGCTGGCGTCTTGGTTCTCTCCGGGTCGGCTGCAGCCGGGTGGTTCATCATTCACCGCCGGCGCCGGCAGGAACGGCTGCGTGTTCGAATTGCACAGACGAATCGGAATTTGGAATGGCAGAGACGGCAGAGGAGTGGGGTCCCGAGAAGATGAGGAGGAGTGCATGTAAATGATTTGGAGGCTCACGACTGAGTCACAGCAAGAGATGTAATAAACGCACCAGGCCTTGCGAATTTGATCCCCGTCGTGATGTGACGCGTGTGGACAGCCACACCGCCCTTGACACCGCCAGACTCCCTCCGCGGCGTGCACACACCCGACGTCCCCGCCGTCCCCCCTTCGGCCTTTCGATTGGTATGGAACCTGAAACCCGAGTATCACATCCTCTCTTCCTTCACCCATGCTCCTCTCGCTTCTGGTCTCTCTTCTTGCGCTCCACCTACATCCGACTTCTGCAGCGACGAATATCACTCTCGACGATTCGGATCCCGACATAACCTATACCCCGGCTAACTTCTGGGTGACCTCTGCAAAGAACAGCTTGGATATCGGTGGCTCGCACGCTGTTTCGAGCGATGGGCCTGCCAATGCGTCGCTCACATTCACGGGTGCGTACATTGCCTGTTCTTGGATTCAGGGTAACCCTCACGCCTATCGAAAAGGCACGGCGATATACTACTTTTCTCCACTCTTTCCGTATCCCGTCAGCGTGCAAATCGCCCTCGACGGTGTACTCGCGGCTGTGGTCAACCTGACAGACCCCAACGCGTCACCTGCGCCCGTTAACGGACCCCCGTCGGCCAGCAGCTCCGTTCGGTGGTCCAGCACGAATCTCAGCAATAGGGCACACACTGTCGTGATTGGCAGAGGTCCGAGCGGGGATTCAGTCGTCGTGGATGCTCTGTGGTGCGTCCTCGGATTGTCTGACCAGAGAACGTGATATCGATTATGTAGGTATACACAGGGGGAATCGGCGGATTCGGGCGCCCAATCTTATTCTGGTACCAGTACGACTCAATCTTACTCTGGCACTACCAGCACGACTTCCAGCGGGACCCCGCCCCCGGCCAGCAGCACCGGCGCTGCCATGCTCACTCACCAGAGCATTACCAATAGTAACACATTCGTCGTTGCCGTCGGCGCAAGCCTCGGTGGCGTAGTACTCATCGGGGCTTTAGCCTTGGTCGTGTACTGCATGCGCCGCCGTCGACGGAGTGCAACCATCATCGACCTCCTACCTATGGACCAGCACAGTTTGACGCCCCTTTCCCCGCCTCGAGAGCCTAGGGAAGAGCACAGTTTGACGCCCTTTTTCCTGCCTCGAGATGAAGTGTCGCCTCTGCTAACGCGCGCTCCTACTGACACCCGACTCGGAGGCGGCGAGAGACTCTTGATTCCGTCGAGGCCATTAGCATTGGCATCCGCATCCGCATCGAGCTCCTCCCTGCCTTTGGCTTCTTCATCCGCAGGCCCGTCGACTAGTAGATTCCAAGCGAGGGGTGCCACTGCACCAAGGGCTTTGTTCGCGGCTAAGGGTGAGAGGAGTGGGCCGGTTTCTCGACGTGAGGAGGAGCAGGGCGAGGGCGAGCACCTGATGGGGGAAGGGCTTCCTGCGTATTCGGAGTAGGGATGAGTGGCAGCGAATGGACTGGGTTGGACGATCGAGTTTCAATTTTTATTTACGTAGGCGCCAGGCTGCTTACCTGTTCCAACTTTGGCTGTGTAATGACCAAGGGAGAGAATTGGATGCATCCCCGTACATCTTCTTCCACCACAATTCCAGGTTCCTCCAAGTCATTTACTAAGTGCTTCTCATTGACACCGAGTACCGGATCAACTCAGATTGATCATCCTGAGTCATAAGGAAATACCTCACGTGACTTCCCCTTGTTTTTCGCAAGCGCCCACCATTGTTTTCCATACAACGTCTCCATCTCGGTTCTGTCTGCGGTTGCCACAACTGTTGTTTCAAGGCTGTTCTCCCTCGTCGCTCAGTCAATCCGCTTGTTCCCAAACCCGCTCTTTTTGTGTGCATTGTCTCGCTTGCTCGTTGCCTCCCCGACGCTCTGCGCTATAAAAACACATGAGTGCAACACTTCCCCTCGCTCCTCAAGCAACGAGAAACAGCAATGGCCCATCGCATCCACCGTGTCGGACGTCCCGCCCAAGGCCGTCACAGCCAGCGGTTAGACCACACCATCCCACCACCCCTCATCCCCGACCCAAACATCGGCAACACCCGCGGCTACGCGATCCACATCTGCAGCTCAAGCGCAATTTGCTCGGTGTGCCACCTCGCTGAGCCCGCCTCGTCCTCGAGCCACCACCGCGTCAGGAATCTACGTCTCAACATGTACACCCCGCCCGCCAACGCGGTGGTGACTAATAACCGAGGCATTCCGACACTCGCCTTCCCTGCCCTGGATGATGTGAATTTCACACTCCAGCGTTCGAACAACCCTATGGACCCAAAGCGCGTGGAGCTCTTCTTTGAGGACGAGTGGATCGCGAGTATCGGCCCTCTCGGAATCAACGAACGGGGAACTGCTCGTGTTGAGGTCCTCAAGTCGACTCGGGAGTGGTGTGGGATGACCAGGGCCAATATCGTGCAGGACGGATGCGTTATGTGAGCCCTTCTTCTCTTTCAGCTGGACTTGATGCTGAAGGAAGGCGCGGATAAAATAGTGAATGGATCATGCGTGGCTCGCCTCACAACAGGGACGTCGGTCGTTGGGGTTTCTATCGCTACCCCGACGGGTCGGTTCGGGTGCGTTCACCCCCCCCCCCCTCTCTGTCTCCCCGTCTTTTCTCATCAATATTCCGTAGATTTGGCAATGGCTCAGCCACCAACGCTCGGAACCCATCCTCTGCGCGTGGACTGGGAACGACGAGCACTGGTACTTGAACACCTCCTTCGGGTCTATCCGCCGCAACAACCCTGCCATTGCCGCATTGTTCCTCGTCATGATTGGGATTGTCGTTTATAACGAGAATCCGAACTGAGCGTCGAGCGATGTGCTGCGTGCGTAAGTTAGGTAAGTAAGTAAAGGATTTCCAGGTTGTTGGACTTGCATTCTCGGACTCGGACTCTACTGTATATTGTCAACCCACCCTCTTTCTACTTATTGGCTTAGCTCTCCTCGCTTTCTTTCTTTGCTGTTGTTCCCTGCTATCGCTTCTTTCCTATTGCTATCGTCCACGTCCCACTCTCTAACTGTACATGCATGTATCATCTGCTGTCTTTACGCTTCGCGACTCGAATCGGATTTGTTGTGTGTTTTCAGGGTGTCAGCCGACGAAGGCTATGTGTGAGGAGGCACTGGCATGGCCTTAAATCCGATGGCCGAGACTGAACGCTCGTCTTGCACTCTACTGGGCATTGTCAACACGTACGTCAATTATTGTGTACCCTGGATTTATCCAATCAAGAGTGGGGCCAGGTAGGCCCACTGGCATCGGCAGAGATTGGATGCGAAAACACAGATATTGACTCGATGGAACGAAGGTGATTGGTCGGCACTCCTTACGTAGAATATGCGGCCCTCCTCCCACCCCGGGTCACCCAGCATCATCTCCCACCCAACGGAGTCGTATTCTGCCCATAACATGCTTATCAGCATCCATCCCAAAGGCCGATAAGACCAAGAAAGCACTGACCGTCTTATCCTGCCTCTTCGTCTCCTCATAAACAAACACCAAAATCAAGAACACCTCGTCCTCCGCAAGGGCTGTCGTCGTGAGGTGTATGACCGCGGGTTTTGTTTTGCTGAATAGGTGCGGGCGGAAGGGGACGAGGAAGCGTCCGGCGATGGTCTTGCCGTCTTCTATGGTTACCTGTACAGTGTGATGGCTTGAAGGCGGGAGAGATAAGGAGAGATACCTTCCACTCCTCGTGCGTATACGAGATTTCGTATTCTTTGCGCTCTTCAGACCATCGCCAGAACTTGCGTCTGAGCACAGAGTCATTGTCAGCAGTTATTAAAAGAGCAGCAAGCCAGAGAGAGACCGAGCGCGGAGAGAATCAAGGATTTACTTGTTAAATAGCGGCCCCACACTGCGCTTGAGCTCCGAACAAGGTCGTTTCTGGCCATTGATTTCAAAGGTCTTGTCCTTCCAGTTGATCGCAGCGACAATGGGCCTCGTCCCCGCTGCACCCACGGCGTTCTCGTCCCGCACAACGGTGCGCACGCGATCCTGAAAGGCGCCGGAGAATTGCGTCTGTAGGGAGTACATGACAGCTTCGTCGAGGACGGCACATATGCGTGCAGAGATGATGTTGGTTTTGTTGTCAAAGAACGCTTCCATGGCTGGCTCCTGGAGTGTGCGATGCTTGTGGATGGAGGGAGAAGACAAGGTGTCGGCATGTCACGCGTATGATGATGACGACGACAATTGATTGACAGCAGCAGTTGATTGATTGGCGAGATGAGATTAGATAATATTGGACGGCGATCAAACGGCAGCTCAAACCTCAAGCCGACCGCGTTTCAAAGTGGCACATTCACGAGCGCAGACGAGGGCACAGTGGGAGACAATGGGTCGGGAATCAAGACTGGGGACCCGCAATGCCTGCGGTGTTGATGGCAGTGATTGATGTGTCGTAAGTGACGTTTCAGAGTGTTTTCATGGCAAAAACTGGCAACATCGATAACAGTTCATCCAAGGAAAATGGACATAAGCTTCAGTGAGAGAAACTTATTGTAATACAAATCTCTGGGTATTGTTCGGGACAGAATTTTTATTTCCAACATTTTAAGCATAGCTAGAAACATCGGACTGCTCATGGCACAAGAATGAATCTACATATAGAAATGTCCCGGAGAATACCCAGCAAATTGTCTCTCAAGAGATGCCTTGGCTTGTCCTGAGTCCTCCGAGCAATGTTGAAAGCAGGATCAAGCTCCGGAGATAGGCACCAAATGGATGATCTCCACACTTTCTCGATGCATTTCCGGAGAGTTTTGGGCCAATCCAGTGATTCTTAATGCAGAAAACACTGAAGGCATTGTTTTAGGTAGTTCTTGACCCATATTTGATCATTTCTCAACACATGCAGAACCACTGGCTGAGTCTCTGATTGTCAAATCAAGCTCTCCGGAGTGAATTTCCCAACAATTTCCGAGAATCAAATATGCAGGGACCATATGATCACTCTATGAACATGATATTTCGACTTTGGAGAGAGCCCAATGGCTGTGGACAGAGGCAACAGCCCAAAAAGTAGATTTGCCATCCATATCAGGCGAGTGATAAGAATCAGTGGCTGTAACATTGCCATCAACACCGCAGGCGTTGCGGGTCCCCATCAAGACTCGGTGGCAACTGTCACAGAAGTGGTGATGGTCCGATTTGAAACCCTAGGCTAGCAGCTGCACAACACCTGCCTGCTCTGGTGTTTCCAACCCTTATTTCGCAAGAGACATCCCGAGCCAAAGCAATTCGGTCCGGCGTTGTGTCGAATAAAAAGGCTGAAAGAACTTAGAAGTTCGTGTACATAACGGACTTATTGGTTACGGCTGTGACGTGTGATGAATCAGCCGAAGGCTGTGATTCGCCCTCTTATAAAAAGTCTCACCCGGTTTCTCCTCAACACCAGCGCCGTTGAGAGGATGACCATCCACCACGTCTTGTTGGCACCAATCCCTGCCTACGGTGCGACCCAATGTCGCTTTCTGAATTCCAGTCAT
The DNA here is from genome assembly GCA_029378245.1 of Roridomyces roridus. Taxonomy (NCBI): domain Eukaryota; kingdom Fungi; phylum Basidiomycota; class Agaricomycetes; order Agaricales; family Mycenaceae; genus Roridomyces; species Roridomyces roridus. The sequence goes on from JARKIF010000059.1 coordinate 105,589, forward strand.
TGATACTCATCCTCCAGGCCACGTCCGGCCCACCTGCGACCTGGCATGTAAACTCGTAAATGCTCAAGAAACGGTGGTAGCAACTGTAATAATCCCACCCAACTGGTTGGACCAAGCCCATGCGGATGTGGACGAATACTTTGCCTCACAGCATGGCAAGGACGCCGCGAGTCGCGTTCGGTGCGTTTCTCGACATGCTTCTTGGGACCTCGCCCACACTGATTGTTATAAGGATTTTATCCACGTTCGCCTCGACGGATAAGAACCTATTCACTTTGATGCCGAGCGTGATGGAATCGTATCCGCCCGCGTGTGAAACTCTGATCCGAGGCGAGGCCATCAAATGTGCTGTCACCGGCACTGTATTCGCTGCCATCCCACCCCCATCCGTCGTGATTTTAGACGTACGCCCTCGTACCCTCTCTCTGGCTTGATTTTGAATTTCTCCCTCAGCTCTTCGGCTTGCCCCAACTGCTATCGACGCGCGCTCTGTCGGGGACAACTATCCCCATATTCATGCTAGTCCCCGTCCACTCTGGGTCGATACTCAAACTCTTCGGGCCAGAATCTCTTGGTGGGTTCGGCGACGTTGGGGCTCGCGTGGACGAGGAAGCGGCGAGGACCGGGAGGGATCCCGTCGAGCTCGGGGAGGAGGTATGTTTGAATTTTTGTTGTCATTGTTCTGTGTTTCCCCCCAGAGTTTACTTCGTCTCGGTCTGCAGGTATTGGCTAAGGCAGAAGGCAGGGTCATCAGGATTCCAGGGATTCCAGCCATGTATGACTATGAGAATTTCCCGCAGAAGGTGAACGAGAGCGTTCAATTCGTCGTCTTCTGTTACGTACGGGCTAACATATTTCTGTCCAGCCGCCTTTTGACGACGCAAGGATGTCGATGATTCGGACGGGATATCAGTGCGTTCATTGTTCGTCCCGGGAACCTTCCGTCCGAATTTGACTGATTCAAAGAATGCTCATGCAATCGGACGGCGTACTCTTAGCTGGCAGCTGTCCTGCATACGACGGAGAGAGTCTCGCTGCGTTCAAGGGGTGGCTGACTAAACATGTGTTTGCGGTGGGGCCATTCCTCCAGCCCAGACTTGGAGTGCCTACACCGTCCAAGGAGAGCGATGAAGTTGGAGCTTTTCTTGCTCGGATGCACGAGAGGTATGGGGAGAAATCTGTACTTTTCGTGAGTGACGACGACTCCGCCGTTGATTTCGACTAAAACAGGTATTAGATATCCTTTGGCACGATATTCTGGCCAACGGTCTCTGAGCAGCTGCTCGATTTGGTAGACGCGTTGGTGGAGACTGAGTTTCCTTTCGTCAGTTCAGCCTCAATCTACAACGGACAAACATTGAACAGCTTCGCAGGTCTTGTGCCATGCTTCGCCGTTTGCGAATGTGTCTGAAGAGTTGGCTTCAAAGATCAAGGCGTCCGGAATTGGGTTGGCGACTCCTTGGGCAAAGCAGCAGTTTGTTTTCAGTCACCCAGTACGTCCGCGGTCGATTTTCTGGGATTGGTCGAATTAAATTTCATGTTGCGGCTCAGGCTACGGGGTGGTTTATGACGCACTGCGGACACGGGGGCGTGGTCGAGGCTCTCGCTAGCGGTGTTCCCATGTCAGTCATCTGCTCGCTCCCCTCAAGAAATCTGACGTCGTTCAAAGGATATGTTGGCCGTTTGACGGCGACCAGCCTATGACTGCCGAGTTCATCACCCAGAAACTCGGCGTTTCGTTCCATCTAATGGAGGTACGTACCTCTGTGCATGGACTGAAGTAGTGCTGCCGGGAGCCAGAGTCGGCTCGAGTCGAGTTGGGCTCGAGCTGATTGTATTGCCTAATTGGGTGCCTCGAGCTCGGCTCGACTCGAGCCGACTCCGCCAGATCAGGAACAGTCCCGAATGGCAGGCTGCGGCCTTGTGCGTCGTTGCCACCATCTCCTGCCGTTGTCAAGCAATATCACTGAGCTACAGAAATGAGACCCGTCCTTTGTCCGTCCTTCCGCAGCACAAAATTACCCTGCCAGACAACCTGGTGTTGAGAAATAGCATTCCTAGCAAGAACTGAGTTTCCTTCGGTCCAATTTTACCCAGGAAAGTGTTGAGAAGATGCTCATCCCAATTGGGACATGACTTCAGAGCTGCCTCGAGCTGAGCTCGCATCAGCTCGAGTTGCACCGAGCTTGATTGCCCATCAGCTCGAGCCAACTCTAACTCGGCTCGCGGCAGCACTAGACTGAAGCCCCTGTTTGAGGGCCACGAGCCACGTGGGACTCGAGATGCGTGGAAAGAGGAGTTTCAGACGGTCATCCAGGATTGTCGTGGGCAAGGGGGTAAGGTAAAGCGTGTGAATGCGCAGAAGATGAGAGATGAGCTTGCGGCTGCTTGGGCGAAGGGAGGGACTTCGAAGGCTGCCCTTGGGGCGTTTGTAGAGCGATATCTGGTTTCAACGAAATATTGGTGTCAGCTATTGATCTGAGTATTGGAACACTAATTAATCTCTGTCTCTGAGGGCATTCTGTTGCATGAAAGACTAAGTTACGACTGGCGACCTTTCCTGACGAGAAGCCAGCCGGATGTGGGGTGGGACTCCGGCGGAGACGAAGATAAAGCCGACTTGCGCGCTTGTCACCTTCAATTGAAACAAGCGCCTTGCCCCGGTAGAATATGGAGGCCCGGAGCATCGCGCTTTGAAACGCGATGATAATCCGTGATGGCCGCTGCCAACGAGTTCCGCACTAGGACCCCGTAACCGTCGGCATGTCTTGCCGCGTTCCAACAGTGATTTTGCAAAAGTACATAATGTCCCGGGAGATCGCTTTCCGGTACCCGTGATCGTCGACCTGTCCTCCGTCATCGCGCTCCTGTACAGAGTTTATCTGGCATGTTCTCCAGGGCACCGGCACGGCCAATACTGCATATTTGAACGCCATGGAGTCGTCGGAGTTCGTTAAAAATAAAAAAAGCCCTGATCCCGGCCTGTTCACTACTTCGGCAAAAAATTGGCATCAAATGCGCAGATCAAATCATCATGGGAAGACCCTCGCAGCGATGTCGACTTGTCAGTCGACTACCGGTGTCAGAATCACACTCGGTCTTTTCTTTCCGTTGGAGGTGCCATGGCAGCCCACAACACTTGGGGCACAAAATGCTGAGCCTCGACACGAGGATCATTTTCCGGCCGATGACCTATCTAGTGTACTCTCTGCATTGAATGCAGCCACAAATCTGAATTCACGATGTTTCAATTTGCCTCCTATAGCCTCTCCTATTCTTAGACGGGCACCTGAGGATGTGTGGCATCACAACAATGTTCAACCCCATCATAATTCCTGATCTGATTTGAGGCCAGCAATAAATCAACACAATAGAGACCTTGAAGTGTGCACAGCGCCTTCGGCATATTTTTCCTGAATAGCCCACATATAGAGGACCATTCTATTCTGCAAAAACACTCCCTGCCGATGAGCCGTTCAAGAGATATTTAAACTCTGTACAGGAAAGCCATATCAACTGTACATCAAATCATGGTCGGCTGGACAGATATCCGATGTGATCCGTACCGGAAGATGTTGCCGCGTGTACCAAATATCTTTATCAGATGGGCATCATGGTCCTATCAGATGGACCAGAACATCATCTCCCGTACAGGAAGGACATCTCCGTGGACATTTAAGGTACACGCAGTGATTTTGCACAGCTAGTGTCAAGTCGAAGGCTGAAGCCACCTCGGCCTCCCAGGATCGCGACTACTTTTTGTATCTGGGGCTTGCTTGCTACATGCATGTCGTTGGCACACCTGCCTTGTTTTTCAAAGAGTATTTGATCCATCACGATTAGATATCGGCTGTCGACGATCAATATGTTTCTGTTGGATTCGGAGTTCGAAATCACCTCTTTCTTCCGTACCACCACCATCTGGAGTCGGTCGCGATCGACACTTCTTTCTCTTCATTCTGGCTTTTCAAAGTTCCGACTCTACTCTGCATCAACACTGGGCCTCGAAGCCCGTGAACACCGCCGTAAACTCTCCGCATCCCTCGAGGGACGCGTCGAGCGTGGGGTGGGTACCCGGCGGGCTTCAAACAAGATCTGGAGCATGCAAAGCGTGGTACCCCCTCCGAACTCTTTACACCGCTTATCCCACACAATTCACCAGCATCAATCCGACTTGAATCCCACCCGTGCATGCAGTCTATCTTTAATTTCCACTGGTGTTCATTCCCCCAAACGGATCCCGGTCAATTCAAGACTATACTTCGGATACTTCAAGACTACACTTCGGAAACTCTCGTCTGGCGCATTCCTGCCTGCTCTCCTCTGGGTCCTCTCTCTTTGTACTTCAGCTGACGTTCTGTCGCATGCGGCATGTCCCATCATGGGGCTCATGATCAATGACTCCAGTCGCTTCAGACGCTGAGCATCTGCTCTCCGGTCCACACCCGCCCCTCATAGTAGCAAGTCGACACATCTGTACTATGCCCCGGATCGGCGCACGAATATTATGTTCAAATTTGTGTTTCAAAGATTCAACCACAACTCGCAAACGCGGGGCATCGGAGTTCATCCGCCACAGGGTGCGCTGCACCACACGACCAACGGGAAGAGTGGACAGGCTACCAGCTCGGCATGTGTACCCGACACAGAACCTCAGAGGTTTCCCCAGATCAAATGATTGTTGACATCAATGTTGGAATGCGTATGAATGTGCCGATGGCTACGGGGTCCTCCTTCGGAACTGTCGTTGGCAGCGGCCATCACGGATTATCATCGTGTTTCAAAGCGCGATGCTCCGGGCCTCCATAGTAGAACGAGGGCAGAATCTCGATCTCACAGACAGGCACTCAATACATGTGAGAAGAGTTTAGGTCTTCAAGAATCAAGTTCTTGCGCCCTTGTCACTTTCAATTCAAACGCCTTGCAATTGCCTATCTGAATCATTCCGCAGTCCCTCGGTGGAGCGAGAGCAGAATCTCGATGTCACAGATAGGGCACTCAATACATGTGAAAAGATTTTAGGTCGTCAAGAAACAAGTTAGATTGCCTCGGTCAGCTCGGACAGCCCTGTGTTTGCGACGGGTCGCGCCGAAAGCTAGCATGCCAGCAGACGTGGAAGGGTAATCGCTGGCGTGTCACCAGACAGAAACGGTACCCAATCGTCGGCATCATCCTCCCCCTCCCCCAAAAAATAGTCGGCGTTGGACTCCCATTGTCCCATTCCTAGCGAGGTATTCTGCCCAGCATAGATGGCCGTCGCTCGATCCAGCAGCTGGCGTAGAGCGGGCTGATGCATGGAATCCCGAATCAAAAGGGCGCTCAAGTCAGACCATGAGGGACGCACCAGACTGCTTTGCACTGTCACTATGGGTGACTTCATAAAGGCGTGGTGCAGAACATCCACTGCGGCCCCTAGATGCGGGAGAGCCGTGGTTGCAAGTTCACTTCCGGGGCTGTTGACGACGATGGAGCCCATGACCAGCTGCGGCACATTTCAGTTGTTGTCGTCCGCGTTCAGGTACTAGAATAAAACTCACGGCTGAGTTCAAGACTTGATCCGACACACAGGAATGAGTGTCGCCAGGTGAGAGGAGTCAATGAACGTACGAGTCTTCCAAATAGGACACGGCCACCAACGATTGAATCGCTCCCGGTGGTCCGTAAAGCTACGCACGTCGATGTCGATGATCTGCGCCGCGCCGTGATAGGCAGACAGGTAGGAGGGGGCGTAAACACTCTGCAGCGGGTTCATTGGGTTCTCCTTCAACGCTCTGAGGAAGTATTTGCGGTGCAAGAGGAGCAATACTGTATAGGCACAAAGTGAGAATGGCGCACAGCTAACGGCGAGGTGACGTACATTTTCCACCGAAGCGTGGGATGAGATCTTTCCGCAGGAACGGAAGGAATGTGGGTTCCTCGTGATGCCGATTCGGTGCTCCGTCCATGGCCATGAAGCTTCGAATTCGGCCATCGAGGGCGAGGACTTGGTCGTAACTGGGAGGAATCGGTCTAGTAAACAGTTCCGCCACAGGTGAGGTGACCTGCAACCGGTTGAGCTGGCAATGGGAACAAGCAGTAGATAGTGACCTCTGCGGTGAACCTCCACTTCATGCTATCGACTGTTTCTGGATTAGACCTTGGGTTGTCAGAAAAAGGTGATGTGATACGTGCATGAAAGAGGATCAGTCAGCTCGGCGTCGGGAAACGCACAGGTAATCTCCTCGCGTGGGATAAACAAAGGGCGAGCGAATGAGAGGGCCTAGATGCGGAGAGCGTTCAGGAATGATAATGTGAAGCGTCCGAGAATTTACACGGTGGGTATCGAGGAAATGGACTTCCCAGAACATAGCCTGCATGTACGAAAACAGGTTAATGAAGCAAACAGAACAACGGAAGCAGCGTACCCTGCGAGCCTGGCCGACACTGTATTCGCATTTCTCATGAGACGACTCCCGATCTGTCGACGCGTGGGTGACGTGTCAACGAGGGACCTGTGGATTGACTCACGCAGACGCATCTACCAAAATGAATCTCGTCAGCGTACACTAGGCGACAGCAAGAAATCAAGCACGTACATTGCGACACAATGCTACGGCTGTGTCCCCCAGGGCCACCGCCCGTTCAGTGTAAGGCCCGGATAGATGGGCAGCCAACAGCAACGCAGACAGCGTCTGCATCGCCGAGCTATCACTGAACTCGCCAGTGCCAGAGAGAATGGGATCCAAGGCGAGTGCAGCGAGACCCGCATCGACATACCCATACGCCTCGCTATTGAGAGGTGGCAGCTCAACGTCTGTCCGCGCACCGTAGGCCAGGACGAGGAGTACCATCGCGAGGTCCTGGGGCCGTTGATCCCCGCCCTCGTACGCGCGTGCAATGAGTGTCTGGAGGTCGTTTTGCTGAAGATATGGGCCGTGCCTTTGGCACGCGCCGGAGACGTAGATCTGGTACAAGGACAAGGCACGGGGCTCGGGTGGGAGGCTCCGGCGTAGAGTGTCGATGCTGGGTGGTGGGCCGCTGCTCAGAGCAGGTTGGATGGGCAGAGTTGTAAATTGTAGAGCCGTGGTCTGGGAGTATTGAGACGATGATGCGACGTCTGGCGCCGTGAACCAACTTGACAATCCGGGGTCACCGCGCGTATATTGCAGATCTGCCGAATCATCGCCGGCCATGAGTGGATGCATGTCGGTCTCGTAACTCCCCTCATTCGGCGGGTCTGGCATTGCAGACGGTCGAATTCTTTACTCCAGTGAGTACAAAGCCGTAGTGAATGGGCTCACTGACCGTCTGCCTCTTCCAATAAAACCCAGGTCACCTGTGGGACAAAGATCCGCACGCCCACGGCGCACTATCCAAGCCATCAACGGAGGAACAGCCGCCAACACAGCACGTACCACACGAAGCGCAGGGGAAGTTTTCGTCACATTTGAGCTTGCGCCTATCAAGGCAGTATTGAGATGCGGAAAGGCAGTCCAGAAACGCACACACCTATGACATTCCGCGCACGCCAACTACATGCATGGTGTTGGAAGCTAGCGAAGAAAAAAGAAACGGAAAACCATGCACCTGCCTGCGGTTGCGCTTCAAATCCAGCACTTCTTGATCAGAGAGCATTTGGAAGGTATGGGAAGACATAGTAAGTGGTCGTGACAAGTCGAGGCCAGTGTTAAAGAACAATCCGAATAGAGAGGAGTACTTGGTTTCGGTGCGCGGCGCGCGCCGCCGTGTGTCACCTGCACAGGTTTGATTAGCCCGCAGTGATGGATGCTAGCGCTAAGCGCTAAGCGCTGTGTAAGCGAAAACCTTGGTTGGTCAGCACTGGTCTACTGACAAGGTCAGCCCACAGCAGGTCGAATGCTTCATTGAATGGCCAGCGAAGCTACAACAGTCGTGAACTCCCCGCTCAAACATAGGCATCCGATGCTGTCGGCTATTCGGCACGCTGTGAGACAAATAGACGCCGATAGGTCTGATTTTAATTCAGCCGTAGTTGAATACAAATTGCAAACAAATGTCATTTCACCGACGTAGTCCTCGGTTCGGCGGCGGGAGGAACATCGACGGAGACACGGCAAAATGGTTGCACGGGCTCTAGAAGCTTCCGAAAAAGGGTTGCAAGCCGGGGAGCTCTCCCAGGATCATGATGGGTTCCAACTTCCCATCGGCTTCGGATAAATTCTTGCATAATGCGGAGAGTGACCACGCAATGACTTTGACTTTCAAAGTGGCAGATGATTAGAATGAGATCGGTCAGAAGCAGCGAGATGACGGTGCAATGCGGTAATCACGCATCAGGACGATATTGATCGCCTATCGCCGGCATCGCCCTGCTCATTCATACTACTTGGCATCAAATTATCACCCCGACATCATTCAAACTTGTGTGTGCCAGCCGTTCCGCTCAATTCCGAACATCTCCTCGAATGGAAAAGTTGGAAACGCCGGACAGCTAAGATTCCGGTCCAGACCGTCCAGGTAGTGAGATGAGATAGCCGGCTTGTTATTGTTCGAAGCTCGACGCTCGAGTCGACTCTGGGTAAGTACGGTTGGATCGGACAATACGACTCAAAAATACTGCAAGCGTCGATCCAGGCAAGATCTACGCAACTCTGACAACCAAGAGTTGCCACGTCTTGTCTGAATGAAATGGCCCAGTTCGTCCATAATCGATTTTGCGACTAACCAAGTACGTATTCATTCAGATTCAACTGGAGGTTGCGTGTCAACCAGCGGATCAGCCTGCGGGTTCTTTAAAATAAGTTTAAATTATGACATCGCACTGCAGCCACGTCGGGGGAGATGCGGCGCCGACGAGGCTCTCGCTAGCGGTGTCTCGCGGGGGTTGGGTGAGAAGTCGCAGACCCAACATAACACTCTTGCCGGTGGGAGTTTCACTTAGACTGAGGAGTTCAGTCGGTAAAGCTCCGTCGTTGACGAGAATCCGACTACGAGTACTTATGTACTGACTATTTTAAAATACTATTTATACTAACTAACTGCACGGAAAGCTGCGGCCTATCTTCAACTGAGCTCGTGCGGCTGCGCCGTTGCTCTGCCTAATGGGCTTGATTGCCGAGATGTGCCGCCAACCCTTATAACTTTTACAAGTGGGTAGATGTTGGAGAGATGAGAATGTGAAATAGCTTTGGGATTGGGCAGAAAACGAGGGCTTAGCCCGATAAAGGGATTTTCGGGCGCTTGTAAGCAGATCATTACATAAGTATCTCAGTTTGATCCGAGTTTGATCTCAGTTTGATCTCGGGTTTGGAGGAAGGGATTAGTCAGCTGGCACGTCGCTGATCCGACTATTGCACCCGGATACCCTCTTGCTTCCCCACCATGTCGGACGAAAGTGCCTTCAAAATCTCAGTCTCCCAGGAGTCGATCTCTCTACTACGTGAGAAGCTACGACTGGCAACCTTCCCTGATGAGTTGCCGGATGCCGGCTGGGACTACGGCGTCCCACTTGCCGATATCCGTCGCCTCGTCGCAAGGTGGCTGGACGGGTACGACTGGCGACACCACGAAGCTCTCCTCAACGCCGAACTCCCTCAGTTTACGCGCGACATCCCCGTCGGTGGGTATGACACCCTCAATATCCACTACGTACACAAGCGGAGCAGTATTGAGTCCGCCATTCCGTTGCTCTTTGTCCATGGATGTGCGTATCACCCATTCAAACTGCGTCTCTGGTCACTGAAAATGATAGGGCCTGGTAGCTTCTTGGAAGCTCGCAAGCTTGTTCCCATATTGACGCGCGATTCGCCCGACCATCCGAGTTTCCATGTCGTGGTGGTGAGCTTGCCCGGGTACGGTTTCTCCGAGGCACCATCCAAGAAGAAATTTGGGTTGGATCAATACGCTGAGGTGAGTCCTCTGACACTATAATTTGCTCCTCAAGCCTTCCCCATACAGGTTTGCAACAAGTTAATGTTGGCGTTGGGATACAATGAATACGGTTCGCTCTTTGATACTTGCTCGGAGGAAGGCAATTTGAGTGTTCGCATAGTGACACAAGGAGGGGACTGGGGATACCCTGTGCGTACGCCGATCCAAGCGTCGTCGAACAGCCACTCACTCGTGTCCAGATCACACGCCGGATTGCACATCTATACGGCCCAAAACACAGTAAAGCATGGCATTCTAACTTTGGCGCGTAAGTTTGAGCCTGCAATTCCAAGTCGCAAAGGCTGACAAATCAAAGTGGAAGATTCCCCTCCCCGCTGACGCAGCCGTTCGACTTTCTCGCGCTGCTCCTCATCCCTTTCAACACAAAAGTCAGACAAGGCCTCGAGCGCACGCAGCGCTACCTCACCTCCGGCTCGGGGTACAGTGCAATGCAGAGCACGAAGCCTCAGACGCTCGGATACTCGCTCGCGGATTCACCTGTCGGCCTGTTAGCGTGGATATACGAGAAGCTCGTCGGGTGGACCGATGGGTATGTTTGGGGTGACGATGAAGGCAAGTTGAGAGAAGCGTCCCTCATACGCAGTACTCATCCTTATCAGTGCTTACATGGGTGTCAATATTCTGGTTCTCCCGCGGGGGCCCCACAGCTGCGATCCGCATATACTACGAGGTGGGGGAGGGGACTACCGAGAAACTCAACGCCGCGTTTGACGCTGCTGAATCGACTTCCATACCGTTTGGGATATCGAGGTTCCCGAGGGATATCGTGGCTCTGCCCAAAAGGTGCGCTCCTAATCCTGCATTCTGCCCAAACTTTGATTGCATTCACAACAACTTCCGACTACCCAGCTGGTCAAGAAGTATCCCCAACCACCTCGTCTTTGATCGCGAACACGAGAGCGGAGGGCACTTTGCGGCGTATGAGCAGCCGACGGAGTTGAGTCGAGATTTGTGGGATATGTTCGGGAGGGGCGGGCCTGCGTTTGGTGTGGTCAAAGGGAGGGATGGTATGACAGGCGTTTTCATCAAAAAATCGAGCACATAGTTTGAAGCCGTACTACGTAAACGAGTACGAACAAATGTCACTAAACCGTTACTCTGGGCAACTCCGACCGAATCCTCTGCCGCAGCGCAAAGTTCAAGAGGTCAACAACGGTTGAAGTTTACCGACGGGGTCGTGGTCTTGCAGACCTGTGGTCAGCCGGTGGTTTGCCGGCTGCACCTGTGGTTTCCTTTGGCCAGCGACTGGTGGTCGACCTTGGCCAGCCGGTGGTGACTTTGGCAGCCCACTGACCGGCTAATTTGGCCACCGTCGGAGATACTCAGCTGGATGGGCTGCCTCCCGCCATTCCTTTCTTCTCTCTGTCCTTGGAACTGGACTCCGCTCGCCAACCGCTCGCTCAGAAGTCGGCCCGTCCTTCCCACACGGTAATATTCACTCTGCAATAGTAGGTTGGACGCAATCTGAGCGTGAACACGTAGACTCTTCTCTATGTCACGACGTATCCGCTCCGAGGCGCTGGTCAACTCGCTCGATGTCTATACACGGAAGAAGAGACTATGCTCCGCGAGGCTGGTGCGTCTTGGACTCGATAACACATGCACGGTGTTCATGAACCTTTGCAGTTCAACGTTTTGCGACGGACGTTGTTGGCCCCAAGGTTCGCTCTCTCTCTCTTTCGATCTCAGTCACTTGTTTATCGCGTCTACCAGCCACTCGTTTTCCCCGGCCCGTCGTGAGTACTTTCACGCTGGCCACTGCGAGTTTTCCTGCTTGAAAATCGCTGACAATTCTCCAGATCTGATGGTAAGATTGCATTTTGTCGCCAGTGCACTGATATTCTACCAGACCCGTTCGCTCCAGCGTTGCTCAAATACCCGTCCGTTACTCTCTTTGCTGTCCACATCCCCTCATCCCCCGTTCAACGTCAGTCGATCTCAGTTCATGGTTCGATTATTCCGTTCACCCCTTCCTTGAGCTCAAACTCTGCCATTCCGCGCCTCAAACTACATGGACAGCCACGACGACAGCTGTGAGGTGCGCCTTTGCATTTCGTCGATTGCAGGGTTGGCTCTATTTCAGTCAGCACACCTTCGGTCATCTTCCGTCGATAATTTGGCCGCGCCGGTTCACGTGTATGCCCTTCTAGATGTTTTTTGTTTTCGCCTCAGGCGATGGCTAACCCTCAATTTTCAACCAAGTAAGTCTTTTGATCGCATGCCAGTGTCAGGCCGCTCTGATCCTGTTGCATATAGCATCTCTCGAACCGGTTAAATTTCAGTGCAACGGGCTCGGGATTCGGCATCCGCGTCCCGATTTTTTGCATCAAATAGTGGCGAGTTGTCTTCCTTCTCTGCACGAATTTCTGACGAGTTTCCTCCAGATGATGATCGTCCAGACACCTCAATATTTACGCGCCTCTGGCAAGTCCTGAACTTGAATGATGCTTCTCGGCTGATATTCACTTTCAGCTATGTGATTCTGCAGCTCTTCGAAGTCCGCTCGCTCGTCCGCTGTGTACTCTAATTTAGTCTGTTCTGATTCGATCGCGGGTAGCATCCCTCAATTTCTACAACTCCCCAATCACGCAAATTCAACTCAGCGGAACCTTGTCGTTCAATGCTGGTGAGTCGTGTTCCTCTTCACCACCAGTTGCTGACTTGATCCAATAGTTGTATATTGCCGAAGTCAACAACTGATATCACCATGCGCGGTGAGTAAAACCGTGAATCCTTCAGACTGACCAACTTGGCTGAAACTCCACTCAGCGTCATACGAACTTGGCGCCAGCTCAAAGTAAGTAGTCCACTGGGGTCGCTCAAGTCCTTTCTAATCCTTCTGTCTGTAGTACTTCCCCAAAATTGGCGACTTCAAAACGTTTCGGTGAGTTGCGTCTAGCTCAGCTCCGGCTACAAGGCAAATACTGAGTTAGTAGGACAGGCTGGAGCAGCGGCGGTGCAGGAGCTTGTAGATATTGGATGTATTGGATACGATGAATATAATATATATGAGCAATCCAGTGGACTGCAATGCAATGGGCATGACTGCCGAATCACGTTGGATTGACTGCTCAAAGTAGTCCCAGCAACTGCTTTCGGGCAGTCCGGGCGACTGCAAAAGTGGCCAGATTCGAGTTGTAGTCCACCCAACTGCCGAGGTAATCCGGTTGACTGCCTAAAGGCAATCAGCCGGATTGCTTTTACTTCCTACAGTGGAGCGAGTTTGCGATCTGATTCTTAACGGGGTCCTGGTCGTGCCTCGCGGAGATACTAGCAGCCGATGAGTGAGATTCAAAATGAATGGAGGAAGACGTACAAGAAGTTAGAACTGATTCTCGATATAGATAAAATGCTCCGCCTCGCGGATGAGCTGACGGTAGGCGTTCTGACTCGGAATGCTATGCTCGGTGAGAACACCATGCGACCAATCGCTCACACTCCGCACGACTTGAACACGCATGCCCGGAGTCTGACACTTTGCATAGTGCCGCTCGTCCTCGTCCTCAGGCCAGCCGAGCCATCGCTGGCGGTAATGATGCCCCATCTTACGCCACGTCTCGCGATGCCGCCGCCGATGCGGGTGCATCACCACCGCCTCGTTCGGAGCAGCCTCGACGTTGTGCCGCAGTGCGAGGACGGGGTACTTGGGCTCGCGATACTTGCGCTTGCGAATCTCGTTCCAGCGCTCGGTAAAGTGCTGCACGATATCGAGCACGATGGGACCCGTGGGGTCATGTGTACGTCGTGCCACGGCATGCGGGCGCTTTCGAGCGGGGAGAGCATGTTGGAAGTGTAGTTGTAGATGTTTTTCGCGGATGATCTTCCCTCCCTCGACATCATGTGGAAGGGGCGACATCAACTCTAGCACTCTGTGGAACTGTAAATTATTACCCGAGCGTTTTGCAATACGACCACTTGCCTAGTCTCTTTTACAGACTCGACGCTCTGCAAGCTCCGCTAAGAGGCCACTTCAAGCCGCTCGGAAACCCAGGAAGCATGAACGTCCACTCTCTGTAGTAGGATAGGGCGTCCCCGCAGAAGCAGATCTTTGGACAAGTCTGCCTAGAAGATTTAAAACTCGACCTCCACATTCGCTGATTTCCGCGAGCCCAAGTTCCCAGCAATCTTGATTCTTGGCAGACGATGCGAGGCAAACGTATACACTCCAGATGAAGGCGCTCCTGCCAAGGCTGCCGGTGCGAAACACGTCTTTCTGCTTTCGAAGTGGAGTACTGAGGATGGAGAGATGTGGAGCAAAGAGAGTCGCCTGCAGCGAAGAGGCGATTCGGAGATGGTTGTGTGTCACGGTCGTTGCCATCAATGATCAGTGATTGAACCACCACTAGACCACCAACAAGGACCGACGTTCGGCCTGAGGCTCAGAAAACCACCAGTAGCCATGAATGACCACAGCCATTTTTTCTGTAAAAGTTGGACTATGCACACGGAAAAGTTCGGCCTCAACTTTCCACTAAGAACTTGAACTTCGAACACAACCTCTCCAGGTTCGGCTTCGTACTCAACTAGTATGTCATGTTCCAACTCACATGTAAACCTTTGGAAACTTGCTGAAAAGTTCGGGCTCGAGTTCGTTTTCGCATAAACTTAGATTATTTGACGAGAAATCAGGTTATAGGATGGGTTCTTTGTGAAGTCTCAAGATCGAGGTTAGTGATCGTTCCGGCAGAGACAGTCCGTACGGCTCAAGTTTCAAGCGAGGAGATTTCTCTGCGGAAATAAAGCTTAAGCCTCGTTCGTCACCACTTGTGTCCTGGGACTGAATTGGTACCAAATCGTGGTGCTCATTCGCGCGTTGAATCGCGTTCGTCATATGCCCTATTTCAAGATGCTCCAATTTGGTCTAGATGCTATTTCGACCCTTATCTTCCGGAGAAGACAGGATCGTCCCACGGACATTAAGCCTCGACCTTGCCGCAAAACATCGCCGTGCTGTTGTTGCACCAGAGGTTTACGTTGTTCTGCGGCATTCATTTTAGCTGCTATCTCGCTCGCAATCCTGGGATAAAAATGGATTTCCGGGGTCAACTCTACTCCCAACTGGACCGGGGCGAATGTACCCGTCCCAAGGGCTGTCCATTTCCCGTCCTTGACGCAAGGAGGGGAGCCGACGGAGTACCGAGGCTGGATCAATCGAGAACAGTGTGGGATTTGATACTACCGGCTGCTGGAGACCGTGGGCGGAACAGCGCCTCCCAGTCCAAGGAGGGTTGGGATTGCCTTTTTTGGTGCCCGACGCTCGAATTTTTGGTCTGGCCGGATCTTGTACCGGGACCCGAATCTATGCGGTCGACGGTAGAGTCCAGCCGAGACGATGATGTAGTCGCTATTCGCGGAGTTGGTCCAAAAAAGATAGGGTGCGTTCTCTGTTCTCTCTCGATCTTTCATCTATTCTTAATTCTTGTGGAAAAAAGGACGGAGCAAAACCACAACCCCACCCGATGTTCCATTTAATTGACGAGAGACAACGCTGACACCCACGCAAGGCGCCACGATCTCCACATGATGACGGCTGAATTGTCCCAAGGGAAAATCGCCCGGTCCCGCTCGGGCCCCCGACCCGAGTGTCATCTCAAGATTTCATGTCGCTGGCTTTGTGGTCAGGGACCAAATGGCCAATTTCACGTCATTTCCTCGGCAGAAGGTTGAAATATCTCCGTTCGTGGGCCACCTACTGCATGAAATTTACCATCTTCCGTTGACAGCCGGACGGGTTCGTAAGAATAACAAACTTCAAGCACGGCTATGCGAGCTACCCGCCCATGGCCTGACTCAGGCCCTCGGCGATTTATTATCCGTGAGTAGCGATTCGGGGGAACTAAGGGGTATCGTCCAAGTGAAGGCGCTCCGCGGGCCCGCTGAGATCTATTTCTCCGTTTGCCATCGGTTGCTGCATTGACCTCCAAATTACAAGCCTGACTGAAAAGAATTGTTCGAAGGCAATACCGAGCTTATTTCGAAGACCAGGTATTTCTCTGTCAATCAGGCTTCGCGGGCTTGCATTGACCATTCAGTTTGCAGGGACCTGCTGACTGGATCCGTGTCCTTCTCGGACACGGCAGCCGGCAAATTATCGTTGTTGAATCGACCATATTGTTTCTATTTTGCCTCTTACCGCATTCTAAGCTTGCTCAGCCAGGCCATCCCCAATCGCTCTCAATACCCGTAGCGTTCCCGGATTGCCGCACGTTCACAGCCTCTTTGAAACTAACTATATGAGGCACGATGGAAATTTGAAGCTCGCCAGGTTGAGCACCCCCACCCTTCACTGGTCTGCGCATCTGGTACGTCTGTCGATCTTCTGCCCCGGAAATTTTGAAAGCTGACGCTAGAACGGTAGATTATTTGACATGCTATTCACAACCGCATTTTCCGTAGTCGCCTCCATCCTGGCGCTCCCAGTCCATGGGGCACCGGCCGCGTCTCCCGCTCCAACAACTTCCGCCCCCGCTGCTGCGCCCCCACCCGTACCCCTGGTCGCCAACGCTCCAGCAATCGCCGCTGGTCTGAAAACCGCTGCGAGCAGTAACGACCGCTTCTCGAAGCTGCTGAAGGATAGCAGCGGCAACCTGCTCACCGGCGACGCCCTGCGGCAGCTCACCGTGTTCGACTTCAACAACCAGGCACCCGCAGCCGGCGCCACAGGTGGCTCCATCCTCCTCGCTACTGTCGACAACTTCCCCATCCTCGAGGGCCTCTCCATCTCCGGCGCCGTTTCTTTTTTAGAGGCCTGTGGTTTGAACATTCCGCACTGGCATATGCGCGCGGACGAAATGCTCACTGTGGTCCAAGGCGTGCTCGACACGGGCTTTGTGCAGGAGAACGGATTCAACACGGTCGTCGAGACGCAGCTGGGCCAGTTCCAGGCGACCGTCTTCCCGCAAGGGAGTATCCACTACCAACAGAACCCGACTTGCTCCCCTGCAGTCTTTGTCGCAGCACTCAACAGTGAGGACCCAGGTGAGAGTCAATCTATTTCTGAAGTGAAGCAATATTAACTTGCCTTCAAATAGGCCGCTCTGATGCTGCAACCAACTTCTGGGCCCTCCCGAGCGATGTAATCAACGCCGCCCTTGGGTTCCCCAACACCATCGGCGGGTCGAATATCGACGCGTGGCGGGCGCACCTGCCCCTCAACCTCGCCGCCGGTGTGGATTCCTGTCTGGCGGCGTGCAATTTGTCTCAATAATTCTGTATAAATCATCCGTTATCTTGGGCACCTTTTTTTTATCGCGAATCTAGTTACATACCAGGTCTGTAAAGTTGTATTTCGGAAACGTATAACGTACTTGTTCACCGGACTCTTCCGGTGGGAACGATCAGTCAACCGTACTTGTCGGAGCAGCGGAGGGCCTGACCGTGGGACTGGACCCAGTTCTGCCTCGAAGTGTCGAGATTCCGGGCCAAGCGGCTTGCTCATTGCCGTGGGCAGTTCAAGCGTGCTTCAAGGTTTTTTCCTTATCAAGGGAGAGGGATTCTGAAACCTGGCGGGGCGGAATTCCGGCATGGCGATCGTTTCGGACGTCCGAGACGTGAGTATGTACCAGCTACGCGGCACCGTGTTCCAAGACAGCCGAGTCGAGATTCCCCATTCGCTGTTGAACGGCCGCGGAGTTTGGGGTGAATTCAAGCCAAAGGAACTTCAGCCACATTCCCTTTGCCCAATATCTTAGCAAAAAGACTCATGTCGAAGCAACGCGATGACGGCTTAAGAGGACAGAAGCCCACCCTCATGGGTTCCTTTGATCGGTCGAATCATGGGACGAGGAGAGGAGTCAAAGGATGCACGAGGCACGAGGTACGATGTCGTTGATATCCTATACACGCGCCGCCCGAGGCCGCCCGTCGCCGAAGGTGGTGGCCCCTTCATCACCATTCGAATTTCATGCACTGTATCTCTCAAGGCCAGGACTTTGGGACAGCCTATGCTTATCTTCGTCCCCAATGGCACCTGGACTTTTTCACTCTGGAGGCCAGAATGACATATACAGAGGCGGAGGATGCCAGGGAGCGCGCCGAAGCGCTCGATCCGTCCAACAACCACGTCGTCAACGCCAAACTCCGCCCGCGACGAGTCTGGGATCTGTTCAGCAACAGGGTGGTTGCCAGGTTTTGGGCGCCTGCGACTCGGGAGTCGATGCAGCTGCTGAATGGCGTCGAAACAGAGTCCGTTTTGCGTTTGGTTGTGGTGCCCGTATCGCACGTGTGGCTTGCTGAGAACGAGCGGACCGAGGTTCATACCCCCATCAACTCTTTCCAATGGCCAGTGCCCCTTCCCGTCGATTCCAGTTTGGAGCGCGTTCGGATCGAACTGCTAAATCTGGGGCTCCAATACGTGTGGCTCGATGTTCTCTGCTTGAGGCAGCGGGGAAATCCAGAAGCCGAACCGCAGCGCGCGCATGAATGGAAGTTGGATGTACGCACCATCGGCGCTGTGCATCGGGAGACCGACTGAGACGACAGTCATTTGACTATGGGCTGCTCGTGGATGATGCGGGACGCGTGCGTAAATTGTGTGCGCTTCAATTGAGTCCTATGGAGCAACGCGAGGCAATGGGGGAGTTGGGTCAGTACCTGGACGTGGACTTTGTCGAAGTGCCACTGGCGATTATGTACTGGAGTCTATATGTACGTATGTACTGCGGTGCAAAAAAGAAAGGGAAAAATGTTGGAAAAATGGCTTGCCTTTGCCTTCACGGAATCGATCTGGCCCGAGTCGAACGGCGTTGGATATTTCGGACAACTCGTCGCGGTCCAAGCTCACAGTGGGTGAGGATCTCTCGCCAAAGATATACAGTCCATATTGTTACAGCTGGTACGGCGCCGAGATGCCGGATCATCCCCGGCAGGCGGCATCAAGATCAAACCGCAAGGGCCGGATCGGACTGGATTGGCCTTCATTAATGGTAAATCCAAGTCTCGTCAGTGTTTCCAGTGCCATACAGCCATTGAGGTTCTAGTAAGCTAATTACAACTCTCGAACGAAACCATCAGAAACCGACAATAAGATTATATATGCAGGGCAGCAAGCCGTGATCAAAACTGAATCCGAAATTCCTTCAGTCGATATTGCGTCCGCATTGAAGCATAACCGTCGCTACCACGCAAATATCCAGCAGACCGGCATCGACGGCAGATTTCAAAAGCTCGAGGGTGACTGTGCCGTCTTCTCCCCGCCTGATTTGCGCCAGCAACTCGGGTGTTGAGGTCCCTGCCGGATATAACTGCTCGATTCAAAGTCAGCGTTGACCCAATGTGATGTAAATTTCCCACTGACGCATATTGCTCCATGCCGCGGTGCCCAAACATATTTCTTATCCATGACTTTCATCGTCCTATGGCTTTGACGAAACCAAATCAATCACTTCGAACAATGATCTGGGTTCGGTTCGAGCTCACCTTGCATCTCGAGACAGACAAAGCCAGTCCGAAACTAACCGCTTGGACAACACGTTGGCAATCTCCACCATCGGCTTGTCCTTCCACTCAATCAAGCTGATCGTTGTGCCTTCGTGGTTTTTCACGGTGCTGTAGCCCGCCATCGACGAGGAGTCGGTGTTGACACGAAAGTAGAGCATCGTGTTCTTGCCGACTACTGTGCTGTCGAGGACCGAGTTGTTGGAGGAGGTGAAATGGAAGACTACGATGTTGGATGTGGTGGGGTCTGAGCCGTACGGGAGAGCGCCATACGTGGACGGCATGTCGGGTGGTGTGGACGGGCCTCTGCTCGAGCCCTGCCAGGAAGCATAAGGGTTGAAATGTGTGTTCTGTGCAGGCATTGGCGGTCGCTGGGAAGTGGATGTGGTGACTGTCAGATTGGTCCGTCGCTTTATGCTTCCCAGGAATACTAGGGACGTCGACTGTAAACCACAGCATCCTTAGAACGGTGCCGCGGTTCACGTGACCTAGCTACTCGAATTTGTCACCACTGACTTGGTAATAGTTGGTATGTGATACGCGGAGACAGATCCCGCCTTGAAACCACCTACACAAAGATGAAAGCCTCGGATGTGGTACCAATGACTTGAGAACGCCGTGCGTTGGAGAATCTGGGATGAAATGGTGAACTTTCCATGTAGGCTGGTCCAGGATTGATCAGTCCAATGGACAATTGTCTGCTATGCACTTGCCGTTGTTGTGTTCAATGTGGTTCCTTGTGTTCATTGTGGTTCATTGTGTTCATTGTGGTTCATTGTGGTTAGTTGAAGGGGTAATCCGTAACGCCCGTCGTGCCTTGTCTTTGGATTTGATCGGCGCTCAGTGTACTATAGCCGGCTCATGACAAAACTTCGAGCGGTGTATTGATCCGTAGTTGAACGCACAACTCGTAAGACGAATTTGTCGTTTTTGAACAGCCTAGGAGAGAAAACAGAATAGACCTGTTACCCTGCTTTTCATCATCCCCGCAGAGATTCCTCTACGTTGTGGCTTGCCTAGGAGTGCTAGTATCACCGCCTGGGAATTCGTTTGACCTACTTATTCCTGGATGTACCAATTGAAGCAGATGCCAGGCCAGCACGGTGCAACCTGTCTTTCAAATTCATATGAAGGGAACAAACACTGAATTACGTTTATGTAGTCCCAGTAGAGTTCTACCCACTAATCCTCGAGTTTCAGGTGAAAGTATCAGATTGTATCGGAGACTCGGAGGCTGGAGCCGCGTCAGTCTGATGGATGGAGAAATCAATCAATACCCATTCACCGACGGGTTTTGCGGCTGGCGTCGTCAGGCCTTGACTTCTTTTTTCGTACTGTATCCTTTATTTCTTCTCCGTCTGCCGTTTTATCTTGGACATACATATACTTATTCCAGCACCGGATTATTCTGAGCAGGAGTTCAATCGGCACGGCGAAACAAATGGGATTTCGAAGAACGCCGCCCGTGAGCCTTAGTCTGCATTTTGATGCCGGCGACTATGCATTGAATAAGTATGATCCGTTACCAAAAGCGAGACCGACGTCGAAAGGCCGCTGACAATTTCTGTGGGCGTGGCTCCGTGTGTGTGTTCAACGTGGCAGTTACGGGACTCGGACGCTCGCGCCGTTTCACGATTCTCTGCACTCCTCTGGACACTTTGTGAGACACGAAAGACTGGAGGGAGGAAAAGAAGTTGTCGCGATGATCTTTCATCAACCAGGTCCGAGTCGAACGGCGTTGGGCTGTCAAGTACCTCAGCGGCTCAGCTTGCAATGCTGTGCATTCTGGTAACCGTCCGGATTTCTACACGCCTTGAAACGGACGATACCTAAATCGACTCCATTCGACGTGCGGACTCGCGGAGGTTTCCCAACCGCCCACATTGTGACGAGAAAGAAGAGCACAGGCTCTTCAAATAACTCGGGTAGCATGGACACAGTCTGGATCGCGATTTGATCCTCCGCCAAACCTCTAGCAGAGAAATACAAGCACGATTCATGTGCCAAGCATCTGGAATCGAGAATCGCGGCCTGGTATGCATCGAAGTTCAATTGTAATTTCACAAGCCGTTCAAACGGTGACAATCCCCCGTATGATATCTGCAGCCTTCTCGGCGCTGAGGACCTTGTATGAGCGAGCAGCGGCAACAGCCAAGTGAAATTCGACTTACATTCCGTACAGCGTTGACATGGGATGTGCGCTAATCTGGATTGGGAGGATGGAGTACTGGAGATCTAAGTAAGAACACGGGGTGGGGTCTTAGGAGTTTCAACAGACTTACATCGACTACACGGATATTCGTGGTCCCGTAAACCTAGAGTGGGTCAGAGTTCAGTACCCAGCTTGAAACCATATCTGGTGACGTGAACCTTGAACTCCGGGGAGACGACTCCGCCTTGGGAACGAGGAAGCATAGCTGAGCTTCCAACGGTATGGTACTCCGGTCCACCGTGGTTGATTATGTATTCTGTCCCAATCGCGGTCAGAATGTACATGTCATGTATGCATTCAGAGACGTACCCTTGATCTGTTCGTCCGTCTGCACAGACGCGCCTGGGTCAATCTCCGCCGCGAACAAGTCTGAGAATCAATAAGTAACAGTCGGAAGGGCTGATGATAACCAAGTCCGCACCTTTGAAACCACCCGTATTCCCCAGCTTACGGAGGAACTTCAGCACGCTGACCAGATTCTCTAGATCTGCACACCAGCTCAGACACTCTGCCCGTAAACATGTGTAATACTAACCGAAATCCTGGTCGAAGTAATTCGGATCGATAGCAGGTTGTGCCGCTGGGTCCTTGGATACAGCGTGAATACTCCCCGTCGAAAATGGGAAATGGAGGTTCCCAGTAAATGTGAGATACTTCTTTCCCGGCTGTGGCGCACCTAAATCATCCATCCATCAGCAACGCAGTCAAACTCGAGAATGAGGCGCGCGCACTTGCAGTGGTGAAAAACCCAGGAAACGCCACCAATTCGACATACCCGCGTTTCGTAGGCTCACGCAGACCGTCGAGGAGGACATTCCATTTGGCCTTCTGCACAGCAGTGTAATTCCCCGCAGAGATCTTGGCGGCCTGTGCGTTGATGAGCGTCTTTGCCTCCCGGTTCCCTACTAGAGTTTGCAGAGGGACGAGTGCGTAGCCTGAAACGCCGATTGTCATTATCCCCGTTTTATTCGTCTCGCTGGAACCGATGAGTCAATATCCTTCGTTGCCATGGACAACCTACTATTCTGCAAGGGCGGCCGCCAGAAACGCAGGGTCGCGAAGGTCGTCCAGGGTGATGACAGAATCGTTCTTCAGTTCTGCCAACCAAAAATGAGCTTTTGCGGTGGAACGTCTGATAAATGACCTCACCATAGCTGATACCGAAGAAGTACTGATCCATGATACCTTCACCGACGCCCGGGAGATCAACCTTGGTCTCGATACCCAATTTACTGAGAACGGAGGGGTTGCCGATGCCACTTAGCTCGAGGATCTGCGGCGTTTTGATCGTGCTATATCCGGAGTCAGTATACCCCATGCCTGCAGTAACGAGTGGTCGGATTCACCCAGCAGATATTATAACTTCTGCCCCAGAGCCCAGCGACACCGAATGTTGGCTCCCGCCCATAGTGAATTGCACCGCTGTCGCCGTCGCGGGTGTACCCGATACCACAATGCGTCCTGCTTCTGCCCCGGTGAGGACTACGAGGTTCGTGCGATTGGCGATGGGGAGATAATACGCGGACGCGGAATAGGATCGCGTTTCGGTCAATGCGTTGATGGCGGCAGGCGCCATCCAAGATCCCACATTTTCTCCTGCTAGCTATGGTCGAGAGTCAATGGACAACAGTGCATGAATGTCAGACAACGTACGGCGTCTTTTACTTGATCGACACCCAGAGCGGCGAGGCCAGGGAGCCACGGCAGTTGCGCGTTTGAGATGAATTCGGCGAAACTGTTATGGAGGGGCCCCGTCGTGCCATGTGCGCTTGGAATGAAGGTCAGGTTGTTTTGAGCCGCGAAAGTGGGATTTGGTGGGGTGAAACTGAGTATCGTGCGTTTTCAGCACGAGAGTTCCTAGGGACAAAGAAGACATACGTTTCGGCTTTGCGCATATACTTGAACAGGTTTTGGCCTGTCCATCCTGAATTACTCAGAGATCCGATGGCTGGATGCGCACATCAGAATATGGGCACGTTACGAGAAGTAGTAGCTCACCGTCGATCTCATTCAGAGCGGGCCTCGTAAACGCCATAAAGTTTATGCCCGTCGAGCCACCCAGCATCTTGCCTCTGTCGAACGTGTATGTGTTCCCATTCGCATGTGCCTGCGGGACAGTCTGGAAGAGCCAATCATATGATGCATTCCCGACGGTGCTGCCGAGAAACCCAGGGATGTCAACCAGTGGATCATTGAAGTGGGCTTGTCCGGCTTCCAGAACAATAACACGTTTGGAGGCGTCTTCAGAAAGACGATTGGCGAGTACGAGCCCGGCGAGCCCGCCTCCGACGATCACGTAGTCGTAGTTCCGAGAGAGGGCATCTGGGGTAGCGGATCCTGATGCACAACTGCAGAGTGCGAGGACGAGAATGAGCAGATGGGAGGCCATGGGGCGTTCCTCGATACTTCAGCCGCCTTTAGAAGGGTGTTCGGTAGCAATTGCGCGGTTCGTCAGGGATGACGAGAGGCCGCAGATCCCCGTCTGAGCGTATGTACGCCCAACGCAGATTGGTCCAGGAACTTCATCGATTTGGCCATAGTCAGGGGTAAGGGGGGCTGGCACCTCGGAGACAAGGTCAATGCAGTAGCAGCTTTGAGTGGACGGGCTGGTATCGTGCGCCCCAGCTTTGACTCGGAGGATGTGCGAGATTTGCGTGACGTGGAGGTGGAAGACAGAGTCGCTGCCATCAGACCATGGTCCGCAAATCACAGATGACCGTGATCCGTTCACTTGAGCTTGTCCACTCATATAAGTTTTGTCATTGATGCAAACCTGCACCTCACATTCCATTCTGTCTCGGTTCCAAGTTTGTTCAACACCGTCGAACTCGCGTTAATTTTCATACATACATACATGCGTGAGTGAGTGAGTGAATAATGCGATGCATACTATACACATGCCAATGAGAGTCCAACCCAAATAATTTACAAACATATTCACCACCCTCTCCACCTCCGAATCCCCGTATCAATATCCACATCATACAAGACGCCACGGCGCCTCTCACTGGCACGACCTCCACCCGCCGAAGCCGACGCCGAGCGCGAAGGCGGCAGGGTACCCAATGACGAACGCGCTGCGCTATCCATAACCCCGAGGCCCTCTGAATCACCACCTTCCTCTTCGACGATATGCTCGAACCCACCCATCGTTCTAGCGTGAACTGGTGGAGAAATCGGAGAAGCAAAGCTAAGCCGCCCATGTACGACCTCTCTTTGTACCTCCCTAATCTCCGTCGACGCCGAGTTGAGCGTATGCGACGTAGGCGATGTCGTGGTCGAAGGCGTCGGCGTCGAGGGCGTGCGTGGGGACGTGAGGTATGAAAGGGAAGAGAGCGTGCGCAGAGAGCGCAGAGTCGGTCGACGCTGATGAGTTGGTGTCGACGGCATGGGAATCGGTGGGATAGGCGGTATAGGTGGTGTCCGCGGGAGAGGGCGGATGGTACTTGGAGCTGGGCTGCTCAGGAGGAAAATTGAATTCGAGTTCGGCGACGTTGAACTCGAATTTGGGGTAGAGGGTACCGGTAATGGTGGAATGGAGGGAGTGGAGATGCGGGGTAGGGGGCGCACCGTTCTTGAAGAGGAGGGCGTCTGTGAGGGCGACGTTTGAGGAAGACTGGCTGAGCGTGGGCCAGGCTTAATGATCCGTAGTGGCCTGGTTGAAGGCACAACCGGAGCAGGAGCAGGATTTCCTATTGGAGCAGGAGCTCGGGCTGGGGTAGGCTCTCCTATTGGAGCAGGAGCTCGGGCTGGAGGAGGGTTTCCTGTTGGAGCAGGAGCTCGGGTAGGAGCAGGATCCGCTACTGGAACAGGAGGAGGAGGAAGAAGGGAGAGGGCTCGGAGTGGTGCTAGTGAAAGCCGCCGAATCCTCGGTATTGGAGGAAGAATCGGCGGTGGACTGCGTGGTGGAGTTCCTGGAGGCGACACAAAGACACCCTTGATGGAAAGCGACGCGAAGGAACGGCGTCCCGGTGTATGGTAGAGCTCGGATAGCACGAGCGTCCTGGGGACACGTCTCCGCTTTTTCCGATTGCACAGGCGCACGAGAACTGCACCAAAGATCGTGACCGCGACGACAGTGACGACGATGCTGGCGATCACAACGGGGTTGTTTACGGTTGAACTGGATGGTGTATATGTCAGAGCATGCGTGAGATCGAAGACATGAACACGCACTTGAATGTCGTCTCCGCCACTGCCGACGTACTGGCCTCTGGTGGTGGGGGTTCACCTGCAGGTATTGATGTTGGCTGCAGGGGCCCTGGATCCGAGCTTGCGCTCATACTGAGCTGCACTTGAGAACAGGGTGAATATTCCGGTAAATTCACGCACGGACTATCGGGATTCGTGATACTAAACGAGCCAGTACTGATTGAATATATCAGTGGACTTTCCAGGGAAGAAAGTGAAAGTCCCAGACATAGTGGCGCCAGGCTGCAGAGGTTCAGCATCCGAGTCGTTACTGGACGATATTAATACGTCAACTATTGTACTGCAAGGATGTCAGTAACGTCCATGCACACCAGCCGACACGTACGGGGCATTATTCGTAGGTGCCATCACCGATGGCATAGAGTAGGTCGAGGGAGCGAGGGATGGTGGGGGAGCGAAGCGAAGCAAAGAAGATCACGTTGACGCTGTGGGAGTTACTCTACAGGCCCGATGATGGCCGTGCGTGGTGAAACGGCAACTCGTGAGGCGAGGAAGCTGCTGAGACCAATCGCAGACGACGATCATCTGACCTCGATGTAAAGATAGGACGAAGGCGCGGGTAACAGCGATGTCGGACAGCCTAGCATCGCAACGATGCTGAGAACGATCTTTTGCTGTGTTTAATCAAGATTATCGCCCTCGTATTTCCGTTCCTGAGACTTGGCCGTTATAGGTCGACAGGTATAGACTGGCCGTCACTGGCTTCGCCGTGGTGGGACCTGCTCCAGACGAGGGGTGAATCCTCGAAGGTTTAGCGCCTGGTATGATACAACCGTCAAAGACCGGAAGGATCGGGAGAAGCGGTCAAGCCAAGTGCTGTTGGAGATGGTGGGAGGAATCAAGATGGTGGCACAGCCGTAACAGGAGAAATGATGAATCAATCATTGCACTGATCGGAGTTAAAAAACATTCATCACGCCGATGGTGGTATCTAAGACGCGGCAAGACGGCGAACAAATGTTCTGATCAATCATGATCCCGCATTCCAAGCAGATCCCCTTCCTGCACTGATAAAAAAAAAGATCGCTCATGACAATGTACGGGCTGAGTGCGAATCGAACGCAGCGTGCCACCATGGCGGCAGTCTATCAGTCTTGGAAGCGGTTCCACTGAAGCCTCGAACACTTGGGCTTCTTTACACTGGTAAAAAATACTCATAGGAGAACCCAAAGTGAAAAGAAGACCCGACTCGGAAACTGAGGGTAGTTTCGTTCGGAATGTCGACATCCAGCGAAACATAAAGATGAGTGAAGCTTCGAACCAAAAGACGACTCCTAGTCAAGCAAGTCCAGTATCGAGCGCGGAGGAAACATAAAGGGAAGCTCATTGGACCTCACTAGGGCCAAGTGTGACTCCGATCGAGAAAGCTGACCTTCGCTGAGCAGCCGTTCTGAGAAAGTGCCCGGATTCAGGTGGAAGCTTGAGCTGAGCTGAGCTGAGCTCAAACCAAGTTCACCCGTTCGACTCGGGACTGGGAATTGGACAGGCACTATGTGTGTTTTTGATTCCCATAATTCAGATCTATTGTTAAACGCGTGACGGAGTCCAGATCGACGGCTTCAACCTCTCTTCGTCCATCTAGGCAACTGGTTGGAGCCAATATTACTAATCCGGAACAAAGCACCTGCGGTGTGCATAATGCATTGGATTTTGAGTGGCCCGTTCGACTCGGGGTCTGGTCTTATTTGGCCAGTGCATTCTTTTTTACGACCCTTGGCACAATTGAACAGTTCAAATTCACTGTAAATCAAAAGTTGGGAAAAAAGTGAACGCTTTGCCCGCCGAACGAGCGAAAGACCAGCCCAGTTCATACACGATTTTCGTGAGACTACTTACTTGACATCGACACGCAGTCTCGGCAGGTTGCTGAGAGAACGCATACCGCGCGCCAGACGAGACAAGCCCGAGGGGTGACGCTTTTGGTCGTCGTCGTCGTTGCCTATCGACCTCGTCGTCTTCGCCGATGATAAAGACCCCGCCATATACGCTCATCTCCGAGGACAGCGCTGAACGTGCACGTGTTGACAACGTCTTCCTTGTTGTCGGACAGTACTTGCCACTGAACGAAGCGATCGCCTCTGTCTCTTGAATCCATCCCAAACAGAGGTCGTCCCAGTCATGGCTTGGACGACGAGCATTGTGGCGCTTCACCGTGGGGCACCTGTTGATGAAGTGAAGAGCGCAGGCCAAGGAGGCACAGTGGTACCGAGTGGACGGAAGAATACGCAGACTTTGCATATTGGCTTGCGCCGCTTAGCGGAGTTTGAAATTGGCTTGGCGGGCGGGGGCGTGGGCGGGTGTGGCATGGGCTTGGCTTGTGCCCGCTAGCAACCAAGTTCCTTGTATGCTGTCTACGGGTCATAGGTCCGGCCTCACATCAGCGCCATCAGCGTCGACTTCAACGCACT
The DNA here is from genome assembly GCA_029378245.1 of Roridomyces roridus. Taxonomy (NCBI): domain Eukaryota; kingdom Fungi; phylum Basidiomycota; class Agaricomycetes; order Agaricales; family Mycenaceae; genus Roridomyces; species Roridomyces roridus. The sequence goes on from JARKIF010000059.1 coordinate 133,765, forward strand.
CGGCCGTTGCCCCTCAGTGCTTGACCGTCATCGTTCAGCACATTCTCGACACCAATGACGGACTTCACACTCATGCTCTTCAATTGAGTGACTCCTCGGCACTTTGAACATCCCCTGATGCGCGTAACCTTTGAAACTGACTTGGGGGGTGTCATGGGCAGCCAGGTAAGTGTTTCTCTTGTATCTCATCGACAGTAATACAAGTACACCAGCGAGCATTGAATCTCAACATCTCCGGGGAGCCCGAGGCAGTCCTGGTGGCCAACCACATGAGAACATCGGAACAGCACCTGGTCATTGTGACGACCTTTCTCGGTCTAGTGATCGTCACGGGTAGGGCAACCCGCGGCGGGTCACGGGTACGGGTACTCACGGGTACGGGTCCGGGTCTGCTGCTGAATTTTTTGCAGACCCACGGGTACCCGCCGCAACCCGTGGGAACAGTCCAGATCCTGCCGAATATGCCCTTCGCAAGCACGGTGAGGGTGAAGAATGTCAGGGAAGATGAAATTGACATGTTTGAGGCTGCTGGTGAGCTGCCGGGGCTCTGCCGCTTGATCAAACAGTGTTTGATCAAGCTCGGCATTTGATTTGTCCCACTTGTCGTCGATTCCAGACAGATTTGATGCAGATTAATGCATGATATGAGCATAGGTTGGTAGTCAGTGCATGTGTTCAGCATCTAACCTCATCAACAGCTCCAAAATCTGCTGCGGGTACCACGGGCCACGGGCTACCCGCCGACCCGCCGCCAGACCCGTACCCGTCATCGCGGGTACGGGTTTTAGCGGGTACGGGTACGGGTCATCGCGCGAATACCCGCGGGAGACCCGTGACGATCACTAGTTGTTCCTCGTGTTTGGTTCAATTCTTTCACCCGGCCTTCATTTAGTGGGCGTGGGCATGCGGGCCTGACTGCGCGTCGTCGTGTGCATCAATTCGGCAAGATTCAAGTACTAAGTCAGTCTTCCGCTGGCGACGTTTGCCAGTCGCAGGTAAGTGGTACTATTTACGAATTCGAGGTTCAAAGCCGGTGTCATCGACAAAAGCCATGTTGTGAGTATTCTACATTGCTTTCAGAGGTCACGGTGGCCTGTGAAACTGAATTTTCAACGCAATCTGCCGGTTCGCCAATTTGATGGCAGGCGACAAATTGGCTTGTGATCGGAATTGACCTGTTCAACTTGACCCATTGTGCCACTCACTTCAAGGATATTTGTGACTCACATTCTTTGGGGGGCTACCCAGTCTCCCAATGAGTCATTAACCGCCGGACTACCCGGCGAACTCACTGAAATTTAGCCACAAGCCAATCCACGCCCATTTTGATGGCATCAGACAAACTGGCTTGTGGGTGGTGGAACACAAAAACACACGTTCCTTGAGAATTTCAAGTCCTGGGAGACAGGGGGCGACCCGTATGAGCTTCCTGAAGTATTCCCCAATAAGGCTGAACCAACTTCCGCGTTAAAATGCGCTTTCTGGTAGAGGCGCCCATCTCAGTCACCCCGGTGAGCAGGATCAGCAGTCGTAATCGGCCACACAACATCTGGGGCATCTCGCATATACCATATTAGTCGGCTGGAGGTATCAGTGGGACATTTTGATGTTCAAGTAGGCCGTTGTTCAACAAGCAGAGCCAGTTCAACAAATATGCTTGTATCATCGTCGCTGGGACACGTTTCACAAAGGAATCAAGACGGGACGGGGCTCAAGGGAGCCAGATGCATGCACTGAGCCTCGCAAGCCAGTCGGCGGGTGGGATTTGGGCAACATAACACGGTTATGACTCGACGTGGAACATGCGTTGGTAAGTTGAAGAAAGCTGCCGCCAAGAGAACCATATCAGTAGCACGGAGGAGGTTAGGGGATGGATATACACCAGAAAGAACACCTGTAATCAACTTCGGGATCGTAGAGGACTCGCAAGCCAATTTCAAAATTTGGCTTGGCACGAGGCGACGAATTGGCTTGCCAAGCCAACAAATTGGCGTGCACGCCAATTAGCCGGGCGGGGGCGGGGATTTTGGTGCGGGGGCGGGTGATCACACCAAAATCCCCGCCACCGCCCGAAACAAGCCAGTTTGCGCGGGCGCAAGCCAATTGTCCCGCCAAAAAGTTAACTCTCGGAGAATACGGGATAATTGGACTTGAGCAACCTGGGCGATGTGAACAATTAAAGGCCCGAGGACGACAACGGTGACTTGAATGAAGCGCTTTTGTAGTCTGAAATCGGTGCAAAAAATACATTCTATATGTTGGTATGTACATAATCTACCAAGGAATCTCCTCCGAGTCAATATCCCAATAGTTACCCGCAGACGAGCGCTTCCAGTTAAAGAACTTGCCACTGCTCTTCTCCTTCGTCGCCCCATCAATCCTCGACAGAACCCCCTGGACCGAATCGTCCACAGTAATCGGCGCCGCCTCCATCCCAACCGAGGGGGCTCCCGCATTACCCATATCCGTAGCCACCCAGCCCGGATGTATCGCCAGCGAAACGAGCTTGGGGTTCTCGGCGTCGAGGGCCTTGATGATAAAATTGGCAGCGGCCTTGGACGAACCGTAAGGGCTGACGGTCGCGTTGAGGAATCGCTCGATGGAGCCCACGGCGGTGGAAATGAGTGCGAAGATCGGCGCGCCGGTGGGCGAGGCGAGGAGGAGGTCTTGGGCGGATTGGAAGAGGACGATGACGCCGAGGGTGTTGACCTCCCAGTGCTCCTTGTATTGGGCGACTGGGGTCGTGCCGATTGGGCCGTAGTGGTTGGCAATGCCTGAATGACCCTGGTGAGCTTCCGAGGAGGCAGAGGAGAAACGGACGTACCTGCGTTGGCGATCACAACATCCAATTGACCGGCAGTCTTCTGGATCTCAGCGATGGCAGCGTCGTTGCTCTCCCTATCCGCGGCAACAAACTTGACGGGGTGAACGTTGGGATAGGTCGCAGCGAGGTCCTTGAGCGACTGCACGGTGGGATCGCGAGCGCCAGCAAAAACGATGGTGTCGGGGCGCGCTGCGATGGTCTTGGCGATGCCATAGCCAATCCCACGGTTGGCTCCGGTGACTGAAACCCATGTTAGTCGATTCATCCGAATTGAAAAACAGGAGAACGTACTGAGATAGACTGTTTTGGTAGACATGAAGGAGAATCGAGGGGATGGATTGGGTGAGCGAACGAGCCCCCTTTTAAACGGCCTGCGACGTCATTACCAAGCATGCTTAAAAAACGTCCAATCCCGAAGCTTCGGGAATCGCATTCGATCGCTTTCAAATCACCCCGGAAGTATCCACTCCGACCCGGAGGTATCGACGGTAGATAAGGAGTCGATCCGCGTTGTTTCCAGACTCTAATACGAAGGGTTCAAAAACTAGCCTTTTTTGAAGTCTTACTTACCAGACCGAGGCCCAAACCCGAACCGAGCCGTAGTGAAACCCCCTTGGCCTCCCCCCCAATGACACCGATAAGGTCATGTGATTTGCCTTGCGTGAGTTCAATACAGTGTGGTGTCGGTCTTTTTTTGGTGCAAATTCCAGCCTAGCCTCCTCAACCTCCAACAACTGAACCTAACTTAAATATGATCTGTCAGATATAGCCACCCATTCAATGTGAATATTGCACCTAACCACCCATTCACTGTGGATTCTCAGAGTGGTATTCACAGCTGAGGCCGCAGGGAGATGTGGACAGTATGTGCAGGATAATTCCATTCAACTGAAGCTAACCTAACCTAACCCCACCCCTCTCACCTCATTGTGGAGCAATAAAATGCCAAAAAAAAAAAAAAAAAAAAAAAAGGAAAGTGGCAGCACAAATAATTGAACTTACATGGTTCAAGAACACAACATAAATGACATGTGACACCGGAACCGCAGAGCTACTGAGACATTGATTGGTGGTCTCCACGCGGCGTGAGAGTCCCAGTAAATGCCAAGAAACACCCACGTGCCCTGATATAAATCCGATTAGCCTTTTTTGGACATGTCATTGGGGGGGAGGCGTGCGCCAGCTAACCCGAACCGAGCCGTAGTGTGTATGGAAACAGCAAGAGGTCCCACGACGTTTCCAATCTGGGTGCCTCAGGTGTCCTAGTCGCAGGGCACCGCGATGGCGAGGCCCTTCCTGCTTCTGCGTATCGAATTGAACGAGTAGTCTGGACTCGATGAGAACAGAGACACCAGGGGCAGTGCTCACTGACCGTTACATCAGCAGGGCGCCATTGGAACAGCTTCAGGAAGCGAGCGGGAAAGTGCGTGGGCGAAATACTCAAAGGAACGTGCGGATTTGAGGGAAACCTGTACGGTGATGTGTATTGTGGGTGGTGGCGGGGTGGCTGGCACGAAGCACGGCCCCAGGGTCAAAAAGCGCTTCCGAGGCGAAGCTCTAGTAAGAGGACATGGATGACGGACCAGGCCAAGAGTCCTAGTCACAGTAAATCCGACCCACGCCATCGACTCCGACTCTCTTCCCTCCCGCCGCCTGCTGTCCGGAGTCTACTGCAAACCAGGGCGGCTGCTGGACTACTGGGAATTTCTGCAAAGAGGATGGATTCAATCAAGGGCCAGACACAAGAGGGAGTCTTCCGCCAGTCATGGTGGTCGTTTTGAAAAGACTGGCAGCTGCCGATCACTCGGCAAGAAAATGATTTTCCCATGTCATTCACAAGTCGCTCCAAACCACCACCGCGCGCCGCGTCCTCGTCCCCGCCCGCATCCAGCCAGGATGAACATCCGTCTAGCCAAGGAACGTCTCAGAACACACCGTTGCAGATCTTCCAGCCCTTTTGACCGACGCTTTGCAGGCAGACGACCTCCTCGCGATGCAGGCTGCGAATCTGCAGAATCTGCCAGAAAACTACTCCCTTCGCTTGTGTGCGTCTGCTCTAATCTCCCTATGACTGGACTCAACCTTCCCTTCCACAGGGATATACCACATCATCACCTGGCCGCAGATCTCCTTTGTCGCAGAGGACGCAAAAGGCCGTATCGTGGGCTACGTGCTTGCCAAGATGTCAGCCACCCAAGTCGCTGTCTCGGGATACATCGCTAACGAACCGAGTCCAGCGCAGACCCGAACGAAGACGAGGGGAGCTCCGCGCCCGGTGACACGCGCGTCCACGGACACATCAATTCCATCTCTGTCCTCCGCACCTACCGCAGACAAGGGCTCGCAAAGAAGCTTATGCTACTCTCTCGTGCGTATCCTTACCGCTTTAACTGTCCTTTGAGTCCATCGTCTTGCAGAGGAATCCATGATGGCCGTATACAACGCCTCTGTCGTCTCATTACACGTCCGACGCTCTAACAAAGCCGCCATCGCTCTATATCGCGATGCGCTGGGATTCGCGGTGCATAAAGTGGAGGTGGGATATTGTGCGTGGCTCCAGTTTCTTTTGTCGTTGTCCCATACCGATGAATTTGAATCATAGATGCGGATAAGGAGGACGCGTTGTCGATGCAGCTGACGCTGCCAAACGCTAGAATACACGCTCGATGACATTGCAATGCACGACTCTTGCAAAGACTTGTTGTCTCTACTCCATGCACCATCGCGTTCCTAACTCATCCGCGTGCAATGCACGTCTACCGAGGCCTAAGGCCTGAAGTCCGGCCATCTGCAGCACCTGCTTCGGTCCTACCCTCGTTCGACTCGGGGTCGGACCAATACGGTCTCCGCGGAAGAATTTTTAGACATCAGTGCAAGCGACGCCGACAGCCGATCGCGAGGAAAGACCAGGGTCTGCAATCGCCTCTTATTCCACTCTTGTTGGGTCCAATTCACTCCATGTGTGCACGAAACCGGTTTAGAGAACTACTTCGACGCACTCCTTATAGGATCTAAACCCAAGGCGCCATGCAATTCGACAGACACCGCTGGTTCGTGTACCGTTCGATTCGGTCTAGGTGTGTGTGTGACAGGAAGTGCGGAATTTTGGCCTAGGGAGCGGCCGGGCCGCACCGATACATCATCATACAGTGCCTTGAGCCCTTCGGCTGGGTCGATGAGGGAATGTGCGTGTAGTTTTTACATCTTTGAAGGGTACCCAGCCCGATTCTTTTTTTCGCAGATTCACATAAATAGGGGACGTGTTGTCGATGCAGCTGACGCTGCCAAACCCTCGAATACACGCACCATGACCTCGCGATGTCCTTACTTTTACGCTCTTCGATTCTTGCGAAGACACCTTGGTCTTCTGGGGTCGGAATTCTGACGCAGACTCGCTTCACCCATTACCTGAATACACGGGAAGAAACGGGTGACCCTCATGGACTGCATACAAATCCCGTTCGATTCGGGCTGGGTCGTGTGTTGGCGTGTTGGCGGATTAATTTTTGGATCCATACCCCTCGACGCTTGACTGGCCTTGGAATGGCCGACCGGCCACGCATATCAGACCATTGCTCCAAGTAGAGTACCCGCAGTTGTCGGGCTCTGGACTCTGACCGTCTTCATCGCCGTATTTAGGGACATATCCTCGTTCGACTCGGGGTCGGGCCAATGGGGTCTAAGTATGCGAAAGAATTTTTACACATCGGTGCAAGCGACGCCGACAGCCGATCGCGAGGAAAGACCAGGCTCTGCAATTGCCTCTTATTCCACTCTTGTTGGGTCCAATTCCTGCATGTGTGCACGAAAGCGCTTTAGGAAACTACTTCAAACGCACTAAACACCTCCTTCAGCTGTGATTCGTGCCATTAATGTAGCGGCAGGTCTAGGCAGAACAGGGCTAGGAAGCGGCTGAGACCCATACGCTTCCATCCTAGTCCAGAGAGTTGATGAGCCTGTTCGATTCGGGCTGGGTCTATCATCGCGTTGATACTTGAGCCTTTTTTCATCTTTGAAGGGTACCCACGCGAGCATGTTGAATTATTTTCACAGATAAAGAAGACGTGTTGCCGATGTACCTGACGCTGCCAAACCCTCGATGACTGTGCGATAATGACTTTGATTTATTCGGAGCGTCCAGGATATCAGTCACGATACAACTCAGATTGATTTACTGGGGTCTGAGGTGTGAAGTCTGGCAGTCTTCATCGCTGGATTGCTACAGCCTATAAGGCATATCCTTGTTCGACTCGGGGTCGGACCATTGGAGCTTCCACCAGCTAGAATCACTTTTTTCCCCCTTGCATCGTTGTTGACGGTCGACAAAGACTGGACTCTGAAATATCCTCCTGAAGGTTCAGCGCTTCAGCACCCTGGTAGGATGTTGAGTACTACATTTACAGGCAGAGTAATGATCGAAATGAGGCCCATAGACTGCCGGTTGGTATCCCGTTCGATTCAGGCAGTGATAGCCTCGATTTAATTTTTGAATACTCTCTCGACCCGGCCCTGGGTAAGCTGCCCAAGACACTTTTCGCGAGATCTTCCACTGTGATTCTTGCCATTAAAGGTAGCAGATGGGCAGAGCAGGCTAGGAACGGCTGGGCTTCAAGCAAGCTTCAACTTCAAGGGCCACATCGTCATTATCACGATTGAGCCTGTTCGACTCGGGCTGGGTTTACATAAGACGTCACGGAAACCCTTGAAATTTTTGCACCTTTTGAAGGGTACCCTACACCCGAGAATTCCGGAATCTCTCAATATTTGAACCCAGGCAGGAGAAGAATCAAGATCAAGTTATGCAACCGCGTCATCAAAGCTACTCATTCATTCCATGCCGAACGCGCGTCGTTTATGCAAAAGTACATAATGTCCCGGGAGATCGCTTTCCGGTACCCGTGATCGTCGACCTGTCCACCGTGATCGCGCTCCTGTACAGAGTTTATCTGGCATGGTCCCCAGTGCACCGGCACGGCCATTACTGCGTATTTGAGCGCCATGGAGTCGTCGGAGTTTGTTAAAAATAAAAAAACCCTGATCCCAACCTGTTGACTATTTCGGCAGGAAATTGCCATCAAATGCACAATCAAGCTGAAATCAAATCATCATGGGAAGATCCTCGCAGCGATGTCGACTTGTCGGTCGACTACCGATGCAAGTCCAATGTAAGAATCACATTCCTTCTTTTCTTTCTGTTGGAGGTGGCCATTCCACTGGCAGCCTACGGCACTTGGCAGACATCAAAGTGCTGAGCCTTGACACGAAGATCATTTTCCGGCGGATCAACTATCTAGTGTATTCTCTGCAACGCAGTGCCCACAAGTCTGAATCCACGATGTTTCAATTTGGCTCCTATAACCTCTCTTATTGTTACACGAGCAGTTGAGGATGTGTGGCATATCACAGCAATGTTCAACCCCATCAAAATCTGATCTGAGTTGAGCGTACAGGAAACTGGTGAAATAGGAACCTGGAAGTCCACACCGCACCTTCGGCACATTTTTCCGGAATAGCCCTGGTATAGAGGACCATTCTACCCTGCAAGAGTATACCATGCCGATTCACCGTTCCCGAGATATTTAAACGTTGTACAGGAAAGCAATATCAGCCGTACATCAAATCACGGTCGGCTGGACAGATATCTGATGTGATCGGTACCGGAGGATGTTGTCGCGTGTTCAACAAGATCTTATCACATGGGCATGATGGTGTTGTCGGATAGACCGGAACATCATGCCCAGTACAGGAAAGACATCTCTGTGTACATTTAAGGTACACACGTCGTTTATTAACTGCGGCAGGGGAAGTCGCTTGTGATCGGCTAAAGAACAATATAAAGACGTTGATTCGATCACCCGGGCTCTATCTTCTCTTCCCTCGTCATGTCTACCTTTCCCACTCGCAAAATCGGGGGCGTGAGCGTCTCTGCCATCGGATACGGCGCGATGGGCATTGCTGGGGCATACGGTGCCGTCCCAAACGACGAGCATCGCTTCAAAGTTCGTGTCATTTGTCTCAGCTGGAGGAAACGTCATCTGAGATGCTGTAGCTCCTCGACGCTGCATACGCTGCAGGCTGTACGATGTGGGACACGGCCGACATCTACATGGATTCAGAGGACCTCCTCGGCCAGTGGTGCGTTGCGTTCTCTCCCGTCGTCTCACACGGGCTCACGATGCCGTGCGGTGCTGCCCGTCAGGTTCAAGCGCACTGGAAAGCGTAACGAGATCTTCCTCGCTACCAAGTTCGGGATCGTTGGGTATGCACCCGGCCAGCGTGCCGTCAACGGAAGCAAGGAGTACGCGCGCACGTCGATTGAGAAATCGCTCAAGAGGCTCGGCGTCGATTACGTCGATCTGTTTTATCTCCACGTACGTCATCTTTCTGCGACTATCCAAGAAATCGGGCTGAATAGTGCATCAGCGTGCAGACATCCACGTCCCGATCGAGGTAGGTGCCTGGCGCGTTCTCATGTCTGCATCTCACACCGTTGCAGGAATCCGTCGCCGCCATGGCCGAATTCGTCAAGTGAGTCGACCCCGATTCTCCCTCCCTGCACTCACTGAACATTTCCACAGAGAAGGCAAAGTGAAATTCCTCGGCCTCTCCGAAGTCTCTTCGGCCACTCTTCGCCGCGCACACGCCGTGCACCCCATCGCCGCCGTCCAAGTCGAATACAGCCCCTTCACACTCGACATCGAGGACCCCAAGATCGGGCTACTCGAGACGTGCCGCGAGCTGGGCGTGGCGGTCGTCGCGTATTCGCCTCTTGGGCGTGGATTGCTTACCGGACAATATGTGCGTCCTTCCCGTTTCTTTTTTCTCTCTGCATAGCCAATGAACGTGGCGCACCCTAGAAATCTCCCGACGACTTTGAACCGACCGACTTCCGGCGCATGGTCGAGCGTTACAACGCTCAGAACTTTCCCAACATCCTCAAGATCGTCGACGGCCTTGCGGAGGTTGGGAAGAATTATGGTGGTGCGACTCCAGGACAGATTGCGCTCGCGTGGCTTCTCGCGCAGGGCGAGGATATTATCCCGATTCCTGGGACGACCAAGCTCAAGGTTCGACCTCTGAGTCCCAATACTCAACAGTGGGCTGACCGGTTTTGTGTAGTATCTCGAGGAGAACTTGGGCGCGGCCAAGATTACATTGTCCAAGGAGGATGCATCGAAGGTGAGGGAACTCGCGGCGGCTGCGGACGCCCAGCAGGGGGCGCGGTACCCGCCTGGCTTGTCGGAGACGATGTTTGTTGATACGCCTTTGCCTGGAACGGTGGCGTAGACTCTCGGTGGTTAGGTCAGAGGAATGTGTATTGTAGGATATTTTGCAACAGTGTTCAGAGCAGAGTTGTACATGTCTTTTCATCGTCATACACAAGGGCTCTACCCGGGTACACGACAAAAAGGTCAAAAAAAAGAGGAATGAAGCAGATACGACGGACACTGCCCGAATCGAACGGATCGGTGTGCAAGGCTGATGTTGCGTTTGATACAGGAATGAACTTGGACTTCAATGTTGCTTCAATGGGTGCCAAGTAGCTGTTTCTTCACCTGTTTCTTCACCTGTGCGATCCACTCATAAATTTGAGCAGCAACGAAAGTTGAGCACACGTCGTCAAAACACACGGCTTTTAATAAATTTGCAAAATCCATGGGGGAAAAAGTCTGCTTTTTTTTTCCAGATATGACGCGGACCCGAATCGAACGCAATCCACGTGGTGTGCAGCTGTTAGCTTGGAACCGGACTCGCCTGAGTACTCGATACCTACATGTGCATAGTGGGTCTGATTGCTTGAATATAACTTCGCAGGGTTCAGAACATGGGAGTTGTACATGACATGTCTTTTCTGCCGCAAGAGTACCTCGGACAAGAAAAAGAAAAGCCAGGAAGGAGTCATATACACCGTCCCGAATCGAACGGAACCTCGGTGTATGTGCTAAAGCTGAGGTTTGATCCATGAATTCAGAACTTAGCAGTGTGATCTACTGAGTCCTCTACCATTCATTTTGATATCTGCGACTTCAGATCCTCGGCATCCCGGCCTATTTTGATAGTTTGGCGGCAGAGGCTGCTGAGCGCTGGAGCAGGAACGAAAGTTGAGCACACGTCGTCAAAGCACCCGACTTTTAACAAAAAAAACAATTGCACAATCAACGGAACAAAGTGTTCAGCTAAGCATATGACGCGGGTCTAGGGTTGTCCACACGCCAGCGGCGTGGCCCCGAATCGAACAGAACCTCGACAGTTAGGTCTTAGCGTATGAGCCTATCCTTGTTATGTACATGGTACATATTTCTGCATTGGCCTCATGAATCTGTCCAGATTCCCTCCGAGTCCGCCGCTTGACCTCCATTCCTTCGGATCATCGGCATCGTGAAGAATCTCGATTCCGGTTCCATTCCATGTCGGCAGTGCTTCTCTTGCATACGAGCCATATGACGCTCCGATTGATCCAGGGTCAGATTTAGGGTGTCGTGTTAAGTACTTAATTTCGATTGCGGAAACTTGTCGCTACAATAGATCAACACGCGTCGAGAATCTGGAACACTCGCCAATTATAAGCCCCTCTTTAACTGGAGCGGACATTGAACCGTCGGTCTATCAATCGTGTGCCGCCGGAGCGAAGCGGATTTCGGGATTCTCTGTGGGTGGGTATCGGCACGCCTGTCATTGATTTGATGGGTTCTGCCAATTAGGAGGCGAACTCAGATCAGGGCCAGGGGTCGAAATTCGGTTGACCAAGCTACTCGCGGGTGTTCCACCCAGTGGGGAATAGGAAGATGTTAGAAATCGAATTTTGCGTTTGAGGGATTTTCGTACAGTCTGATACGAAGCTCAATAGACGTGCGACATGGGAAAAATGGAAAATCTGGGAAAGCCATCCCACGTGGAAGGTCTCAACAAGGTTTTAACCAGCTTTGATTTGGGTTGATACTCAGGGTGGGGCTCCTTTTGACAGCGCTTGCGGACCGTTCTCCGGTGCGCTGCGAGTCCGTCGTGGCCCGCTTGGGTGCCGTTGTAAACGGCCACCCCTGACTGTTCATTGCCCGAATCCCCTCTGACAGCAGCCAGCCTTCATATATTTTAACCATTCTGGTACGGATATGGCACGCGCGTCTTATCATTTACGGCTGAAGAATACATGTGGTACCGTCGTCCATCCCTCCCGTTCTCCCGCCCCGTCCATGCTTCGTCCCCGACTTCCACTCGACGTCGAACGCGAAACATTCGAATGGGCGGCCATAGCGCAGCCAAGCAGCATTCCAACTCTGCTTCGCGTAGCCCAGCGGGTACGCTCTTGGTGCGCCACCATACGCCCCGCACGGACTGCAGTCGAACTAACTCTTTTTGTCTTTCAACCAGGGTGGAGCCCTACTTGTACCGCGCCATCAAGGTCGCGCCCTACCCGCCCTACAGTTTGATGGCGCGAGACGTTCTCACACCTCTTTCACGCTCAAAACCAGCCCGTTTCTATACTGACGCGGTTCGACACCTATACATACAAGACCAACCAAGGGCCGACGTTCTGCGCATATGCACCCGCACGCGCTCAATCACCAGCTACGGCCTCGCCCCCGAACTGATGACCATCCTCCCCCAAATGCCCGACCTCCGTCGGCTCAGCCTCTCCCTCCGCGAATTATTCGATCCCAACCCGCCACGGATGCAACCCTTCTTGTCTCGAATCACGCATTTGGATTTACACGACATCATCGGCGAGGACGACGACGAGGACCCCATCGTCCGACTCCTCCCGCTCCTTCCCGCGCTCACGCATCTGTGTTTGTGCGATCAGGTCCCACCGGTGCGTAAGATCCTCGTCGAGTGCACGCGCCTTGAGATTTTAGTCAACCTTTGGCTTGTTTCTGGTGCGGACCTCGGGAGGGGCCGGCGCTTGGCGGCGACTCCGCCTGTACAGGATCCGCGGTTCGTGGTCAGTGTCTATAATGATGTGAATGAGGAGTGGGGAGCCGAAGTGAGAGGGCACTCGGTTTGGGATGCGGCGGATGATTTTGTGGCGCGAAAACGACGTGGGGAGATACCTGGTGCGTTTTCGGCGACATTGGCCTTGAATTACGTCTCATTCAGTCCCAGACTCGCGGTATTGGATGGACTATTGGTTGACGGAGGAAGAGGCGGTGGGGGATGCTAGCGCTGAGGTTTCGCCCGATCCATCCGAGGGCAGTAGAGCATAGAGTGGTTTTGTCGGGTCCTTGCGCGGGTCGCACAGTATATAAATACCCAATCCTTCGAGAAAGATTTGCATCGGTCTTGGTTCGTCAGAGAATATTCCAAATCACGAAAGAATAGAGAATCAGACATGGACGACTGCTTGACGAGCTGAGGAATAAAAGATGGAAATCCGATACAAGAAGACCCGCCCGAATCGAACGGTGTCGCCAGGTGAGCTTCGGTTCATGAAGTATCGAGCGCTGAGTGATTGTGTGAATCGATGTGATATATTCTGCGGCGGGTGTCACCACGTATATTATCTGTTCGTCAGAGAGAAATCAGAAAAAGAACAGGAAGGCTCACGGCCCCTGTTCCAAGACGCACAATTGAAAAGATTTCGATACCCACTTCGCACAACCCGACACCGAATTGGGGAACAATCCAACGGGGTCTTCCAAAGGTCCGTGTAATGAGGCATTTCGGGCACAGCGGGATCGAGGGTGCATCGGACCCAGTACGAATGCCACATAATTTTCAAACGGCGACAAAAAGAATGAACTCGGCGTCGTGGTCCAAAGGACCCCCGCCTGAATCGAACGAACAGGGACCAGTTCAACTCGGCCGTTACGTGGGCCAGAGGCTTCGAGGTCTTCACTTCACTTCCTCTCACTTGAAATGTGCCAAGATTAGGATGGGAGACGCGACGCGGGCAGGAGATCAACGCCATTCCTATGGTGCAGTTCATCTAGTCACCACTACATTTGTATAAGGCGTGGGAAGATTATGTAAGCGGCAAATTGAGAGCTGAATTTTCAACATTGCTCCAAACCGCGCAAAAATGTGTTTATAAGGGTCTTGAAAAAAGTCAAAATTTTGTTACTGGTCACCGATAGTATAACGGCAACGAAAAGTGCTCAGATTGAGCAGGAATCAATGGTTCTACATCCAAATGGATACTAAATTCCACCGGCATTTGACCGGCATCGGAGTTTCCGAGCTGTATCGCTGATTTGATGGTATCAACACAGCCACCGGCACACCTGGGAACCCCAACTTCTTCAATTTTGAGAGTTGAGGGAATCTGTTTAGAGGGTTTGTTCCTACACCAAATACAAGCATTTTGGCTAAAGGAATAGTCTGTAGCTCAAAGTGGGAAGGGTGGGAAAGTACTATACAAATGTAGTGGTGACTAGATGAACTGCACCATACCATCGTTTCGGCCTGTGTATTTGGCCAATACAAACTGCTTGGGATTTATCAGAAGCAATCTAGGGAACGAGAGGACGAAAGGTATAAAGACAGGGACGTAGGAGGAGTAGAATACCAGTTTTCCCCTCCCATGTCACCTCAATATGTGACGCAGACGATATCGCATCCGACATCCTCTCCACCATGCGTGGGTCGGGTTCCGCAGGCAGGACACTACGCGGCATCGGCCCCCAGCCGTACCACTCTTTAGTCGCGTCGTCGTACAACGCATATACGCTGACGACCCGCGTAAGCCTTTCCAGCATTGTCGTTGGATTTTCAAGCAAGGAACAGGCGGTGATCTGTGTGAATCTGCGCAGCGTGAGCATAGGGGTGGGCGTCGAGGATGTCGGACCGTGAGGTTCAGGGGCCACGCGGAAGCTATCTGGGTCCGTTCTCCCTGCGTTGATGACATCCCGCTCGTGGTTGAACCATACAGCGAAGGTTCCCGGGACACGGCGGGCGTACATGATGTGCTCGATGTCGAGCTTATCGTACAGACACTTCAGTGCGGCGTCCGCTGGCGTTTCACGGGACAAAGATCCGTCGTGCAAGTATGTAGAAGTCGGGCGCATGACACGAGATTTCCCTGCCAAGTCATGATCACGTAGGAATGTAGACCGATGGGACGTACATACAAAAATTCTCGGCAAGGGGAATACTCATATCATCGAGTAGCTTGGAATACGCCTCCGGTGCGATCAATCCTGCGTTTTTCGAGTCGCAGTGCAGGAACAGGGCTTCCATGAGGGCGAGAAAGATGGGAGAAGGGGGCAGGTCCGTATCGAAGAACGGGGTCCAGCTCCTGGGCGCCGACGTGCCGGGAGTGGAAGGAGAGCTTGTATGCGATAGACCAGCTGAACTGCCGTGCACAATGGTGACATGTGAGGGAATTGGAGCCATTGAAATGTCCCCTCCGACGCGGAAGACCCGCGTGGGATGTGCCGCGCTGTGTGTACCGACAAATCGTTCCCCGAGAGCGCAGTTCGCGCATAGATCGTGGTCGACACAGATGAGGCAATGGACCCTTGGACGCGGGCCGGAAATGGACTCGGAGCAACTGTCGCAGAAATAATTTAGAAGAGGGAGTGCCGCGGCCTCTTGGCTTGGGAAAGGCTGAATAGGGGGCATTTGATGCGTTCGCCGCTCGATTGTGAGCCTGTGACCCTACCTGTGGGCCTGGAGAGCTGCACTGGGAAAGTGGAATGAGCTGGTGGATGGTGGGAGGAGATACTTAAGGGGCAAAGCGGTGATCAACCGTAATTTGTGATTGCCGAGCGGCAACACGGCCATTTGCGGTCACGCACCAAAACAAGGTCAGCGCGGCATTCTTCGTGTTACGCGACTGGCTCAGAAGCCTCAAGTCCAAGACGCGTCATTCGTTGCTGTCCCCATCACTAAGCCGAGGAACTATACACTCCGTCAATCTTACTGGCTTTTTGCCCGCGACGACCGATCGGACGGGGAAATGACATACGATCCGAGCCCGTGCTCTCCGATACGGCTCTGTACTCAGCTCACTCTGCGGATTATCAATCGGCTCGGGGTGCATGATGCAGCCCGATGGCCTGATGAACAACGGTGGCCGAACTGCTGTATTCGTGGTATAAAACCTAACTGGGTGCGCCCGACAGAGCAGCTCAACCAGCACGATGTTCCTCTTCTCTCTCAATTTCGCAGCTTCCGTAGTTGCATTGGCCACAGCGGCGGCAGCCAGCTTCAACACCCAACCGTTCAAGATCGATTTGAGCAGCGAAATTCCTCGGACGCTCGCCCTTATCAATAATACACAACTCCCCGAGACGCCGCTCTACCCAGTTGGCCAGGGCAAGGGCCTCGAACTGGACTTTTTGCTCAGCCTTCGAAACGACTGGTTGAATACGTACGATTGGGACGAGCAGCAAGCGGCGTTGAACAGGTCGGCGGTTGCCTGAACCATTTGTATCGTTGCATATTGACCGACGTTGTAGATTTCAACAATACACCGCGGTCGTTGAAGGTCTCACAGTTCATTTCGTACACGAGCCATCCAAAGACCCCGATGCGATTCCCCTCATCTTACTCCACGGCTGGGGCGGTAAGCACCCGAGTCTTTTCCCCAAAAAAATCAAATTGACTGTCGCACACAGGATCGTTCCATGAATTCTCGCCTGTCATCACAGCTCTCACGGAGCCCAGCACAGACAATTCGGCGGGCAAGAATGTCTCGTACCACGTCGTGGTACCCTCACTCCCCGGATTCGCATTCTCCTCCCCGCCTCCATTGAATTGGTCCAACAGTGATACAGGGAGGCTATTCAACACACTCATGACGGAGGTGCTTGGATATCCCAAATATGCAGTCAGTGGCACTGATTGGGTGCGTACTACGGATCTTTCAACGACGAGAAGGTGATTTTGACTCACACAGGGCGCCGTTGTTGCGTATGACATGTACTCCAACTTCAACCAAACGGTCCGCGCTACCCATCTCATGTTGTCCATCTTCCAACCTCCCACCGCGGAGGAAATCGCTGCACGGAATATCACTCTCACTGCAGATGAGCAAGTCACGGCGGAGCGGACGGCGGCTTATTTCGCGGTCGGGCAGGGATATTTCCAGGAGCATGAGTACAAGGTAGTGCCTGTTCGCAGCCCTGAGGCGGGTTCTGATGTATTTGAGTAGCCTGACGACGTCGGATTGGCGATGTACGATAGCCCTGTCGGCCAGCTTGCGTGGATCGGCACCAAGCTCAAACTCTGTACGTCTCTCATTCACCGATTCATTCCCCAAGTTAATCCATCCAAGGGCGAGACCCTCAACTCTCCGGCAGCCCTCCCTCCGTCCTGAACAACACCGCCATAATAACCTCCGTCTCCCTCTATTACCTCACCCGTTCCTTCCTCTCATCCATATGGATCTATGCGCAAAACGCCAACCCCTGGCGGACGGACTACGGCAACCTCCCACTCACTGATGCGCCCCTGCTGTTCAGCCAGTTCAAGTACAATTTAGCGTTGTGGCCGGAGGAGTATGTTGCGCAGACGGGAAATCTAGTGTATTACAAATGTGAGTTTTGAAGCTTGGTGGACAGTTGAAGGATACTGATTCGTTTCTTAGTTCATGATTTTGGAGGTCATTTCGCCGCGCTGGATAATCCTCCGGCGGTGATTGCGGATGTTCGCGAGATGGGGGCGCATTCTGTAGTTTGAGTGGTTGAGGACGAGTCACCACATACAGTTTCTCCAATAGTTTGTTATGATAAATTGCCGACGCTGCGTCTCCCATCAACTCCCCATCCAGAACTCGTCAAATTGATGGTGATGAGTCAGTTGACACAGACAAATACAAGCAAGCGCATCAAGTACTTTCTTCCTCCTCTTACATACCTTGCTCTTACCACCACCGTAGGCGGGAGGATTCCAATCTTTTCTCGGAAACCCTTCTGCTCAAATTCAACTTGTTCTTGTCAGTGTATGAACTGCGGTGATGCCACTACATCGGCTCGGAGGGAGCATGAATGTCACGGTTACCATTCTTGAATCTTCGAGCCTACTCTGGTCTAACCTGGGCCCTGGCTGGACGCTGCAATCGAATCTTCGACCCATCGAATTCACCGTACCGTGGCTGTCTGCTTACGCGTCTGGTGGCAGCGTCTGTCCTCCTCCAGTGGCGACACTGCGTCAAGATCTCAGGCGAAATTCACCCCCCTGAATGTCGGCCTCCGATACCTTTGACTTGACATGGCGAAATCTGTTCAAACCTGGTTCAAACAAACTGGGTAGGAAGGCAAGATACCCACTCGTCACAGCAAATTGACAGCAATTGGGCCCGCTCATTCGTCATTTTTGCCAAGCAATACCAAGGCACTCCACAGCAGTTTCCCGGCACGATTGTCGGAATGCGATGAACCACGCCAACCGGGTATCTAATGCCGTACCATGCCTTGCGCCAGCATTGATGCCGATTGGCGCCCACCGAATCCGATAATATCAACCGCAAGTCGAAATTGCGCCTCTCGACTCGCTTGCCTCAAGGTGTCCCCGTCACATTACATGAGGTTCTTGCTAATCCTCCTAGCTCCTCCCTCACACTGGAACCATTACGAATCAAACAAAGCATTCATTACATACACAGTATTACACACTTGCGCGCCCAAGGCCGGTTTCCAAGCGTCGGCTAGTCTTTAACTAAGCGGCGACCAGATCGAACCATGGTGCCGAAGGTACCTTTGAACGCAGTGAGTCGCCGTTTCGCTCAGTTTCTCGGTGACTGAGTCATCCGGACGCCAATGGCCATTGAACAAGCATTTTGGCCAGATTCTGAAGCTCGTCCAATAAGTTCGTCCAGCCAGAACGCTGGTACAAATCATTCCAACTCATCAACGCAGCGAAGATGGATGTATCCAAGGGGCTAGCAGCCGCGCTTCCGTCAAAATCGACCCATGCTGATTGTACATGTTGATTTGTTGATTGTACATGTTGATTACTCGGCTAGTCATCCCGGTGAGTCCGAGTCATTCTGGGATTTATCATTTACCAGCCAAATGCAAGTGGCCGGCAAGTGGTAGATTCAGCTCTGTGTGCTGCTGGGTGAAAGCTAAATCTCGAGTCAATGTCGAGTGCTTAAGCGAGGAAATCAACATGTACAATCAGAAAATCAACACGTACAATCAACGTGGGTCGATTTTGCCGGAAGCGCGGCTGCCAGCCCCATGGATGTATCAGTATCAGTAATCACGCTCTAAAAATAAGGGCCTGTCCGGGTCCCGCCATTTATCCGGTATACAGTAACATAAAAACCCAAACGCCTCGCCTCGCGTCCCTTCATGTCTACGACGCTGCGAGAAAAGGACGGCTCCGACTCTGTCCTCCTGCCCGGAAACGACCACCTCCCCACCATGGGGCGCACTTCTGCCGAGCCAGATCCCCAGGGTTCGGGCTTCTGGGTTACGATTCCTAACTTGATTAGGAATCGTTCTTTATGAATCTGTCTTCATCAAACCATCCCCGATGCCCATTTGGAACTCGGAACATGATCCGAGCCAGATTGCCGTGCCTTACTTGCATCAAGAACTCGGCGATTTCCGTACATACCTTGAGTGAAGATCTCGATTATTTCGTTCGCGGGTCCACCGTGGGTCCGTGACTGGCATAGGAATAGAATGGGATGCAAAGAGGCGAGGACGGATCCGAAGTCCGACTTGCTTATTGACAGTTGATTGGCATTGACAGCGGTGCTCATGTTCGGACAGCGGGAACCCGAGGTATCTGCCGACTCTCTGCCTTCATGCTCTGGGTCTCGGATCCCTGTATGTACTATGTAGCGTGCAATCTCGCTCGGAGTCAACCACATAGACCCGGGAAATGGTGATTGAAATCAGCCGGTAAGCAGATGAAATGCCTCGGCGGCGATGTGTGTCAGCATCCCTTGCTTTCTCTGCCCACAACGCCGTCTCTTGCCATGGTCGTGCTCTTTCCGCCTCTCTTGAGTCTTGCTAATATGGCCGACACTCTTGGATTCTGGGGTACTTACTGGGATTCTGGTCCATCTGCGTGCCGGGCCCAATCTGCTCTCATGGTTACCGGCATGCGGTGCCGCCCAATCTTCGATAACACCCTCTTGCACCTCGTCTCGCCTGCCTCAGAGGCCTGCATCGGGGTCGGGTCTTTCTTGCCTACAGGCATTGCAGCTCCTGGTATGCCTGGTTACGACCGCTGTCGTCCGTTGTCGTTGTCTTGATACACGTATCTTTAGCATGCGGCGGCGCGCACGTCGAATGCCTTGATCTTTGTGTATCTGACAATATAGAAGGTATGTGTGCCGTTCTTTCGCTCGTTGAAATTGTGTGATGACTGAATCTCACCCAGATACCACCAGTGAACACATCGGGAGCATTGGTGACGTAGTGGATGGTCAGTTTATCCCTTTCCTCTGCCCCTACTTTGAATTCAAAGCCGTCGCAGCTATAGAGTGTAATATCTATCCCCGTGCCCCCCGGGTACGGGGTACTTTGTGCCTTTGCGTGAGCAAGGCCGCCGGAGACGGCAGAACGGGCCTTTGCGTTAGCAAGGCCGCCGGAGACGGCAGAACGGGCCTTTGCGCAAGCAAGGCTGCCGGAGACGGCATACCAGTGATCTTGAACGTTGCACCGCGCACTCTCGTTGGCTGCACCATGTTTATTGGTCCAGTTTTTCTGAGTGCCGCTGGGAATACGATGAATTGTATTACGAGATTAGACAAACACTCAATTATCAGGGATCTTGCGATAGACATTGACGATGCCCTCGAAACACCTCAGTCTTCGGGTGAGATATATCACAACATTCATTTGCTCCTTGTCTTGGCTGCTGTGTGTCTTTTACTCAGTCTAGTTTCTTCAAAGCTCTGGTCAACTCATGCACTGAATGTGGATCACGGGCCTGCTCAAAACCTCCTTGGCGGCGGCAGACGCGTTAATGGTAAATTCTCGAGCAGTCTGATTGTCCCATATATCATTGATAGTCACGGGATTGAAAACCTCGGTCGGGGTTCCTTCATGTTCGAAATCCAGTGCTTACGAAGTGAGATTCACATCCACCTGCCAAAAAACCGGAATTTTGTTGCTGTGGACATACCATTGGGTGTAATTCTGAACCTCTTGACAACCCATGAGCTGCGTCACACTGCAGACTTGCACGGAGTTCATCTGTACAAGAAAAATCGACTGGCGGAATCACAGGAAATTATGAATGGCCATTCATGTGTTTCCAGTAATTGTCGAGACCTTGTCTCGATTATGTGTTTCATGTCTCCACCTGAAGATAAGCCCAGCACCATGTCTGATGCATATAGACAGCATCAAGACGAGCAGAGAGCAAAGGAGGCAGCCCAACTCAGATATGCACAGAAACGGGACTTGAATGAATTGTTACCTGCATTTTTCCCTCCTGAACCTCTCAAGAAATCAGAATTGCATCGTATTTTGACTGGCAGCTGTAATGCATTCCTCCCGGAGAAATTCGTTGAAGCTGGTTGCGCTGTATGCGGAATGCTGTATCCTTTAACTAAACTTTCGCGTTTGAGTGAATTTTCTGGGTCACTGGATGTTCTGTGTGCTCAAGGAGTAACCAGAAAGGAGCGATACCGTAGCAGTGACCCAATCGAGGAACTCTCTGGGCCTGTCCTCGCAGAAGGTTGCACACATCTGTGTGTTTACTGTGAAGGTTCTCTAGGGTCTAGAACCATCCCCACAAATGCATTGGCTAAACATGGCTGGTTGGGACCTGTTCCGCCCGAATTGCAAGACTTGAGTTATGCCGAGAGTGTCATGATTGCCAAGATAAGACACAACCGATGTGTTATGCGGGTCAACTCCGGCAGAGTGCGAATGCATGCCAATGCTATCATGTTCGCTCAGCCGGTTCTGAAAGTTTACTTGAAGTTACCTCCCTCAAAACAGGAGATGAGTGAGATCCTGGCTTTTGTGTTCACCGGCTCTGCAGCCCCAACTCAAGAGGATTTTGATCGAACTCCAATGCTGGTCCGCAGAGATAAAGTTGCAGCTGCCTTGGACTGGTTGAAATTGAATCACGAGGGCTATGCAGACCTGGAAATCTCGGAAGAAAACTTGCTGTCTTATAAGCACCATGATATTCCAGTTGAAGTTGATTACAGAAGAACAAATGCAGATCCGGAGGACTCCATCCCAGCGGTCGCGCGCAGTGTTCACGATGAGAATGAAGAACATGGAACCTCAGAAGGTCTGTGCTCATTTGCAGTTCATGGTTTGACTGGGGTTGAGTACTCCACGGCCACGATGGACACAATCAAAGCTGTGGCACTCCAGCATCTCACGAGACAAGGAAGCATGCTGGGTATTGGACGCAGTGATGTGCCGGAGTCCATGTATGAAAATGTTGAAGCATATCCTGGAATGTTTCCTTGGTTATTCCCGTATGGTAAAGGTGGAATTGGCCATCCCAGCCACAAATATAAAACTTCAGATCTTAGCCGTAAAGGAAATTTACTGATGTACCACGATAAACGTTTCCAGACCGATATGTATTTCCCCATGATCGCATTCAACCACGAGCAACTAAGAGGGTCATCAGTGGGTAGCAAAGCTTTTGTTAAGCGTTCAAATTTTCCCGATGTTGCCCGAAGATTGCGCAGAATAGATCACCAGGTGTCGGGCAATATTGCTGACCGGCTTGTTGAAGGCCTCCATGTTCGGCCCGAGACTGACCAGGAGAAAGACTGTTTTGACCTCATGCACGATCTCGATGGAATTGGGGCTTATGTACCTGGTTCGGCAACAAGCAAACGGCATATGCGGAATGAAATCTGGTCCAGCACAGCATTTATGGGGGCTCCAAGCTGGTTTGTAACCATGTCCTGGAATGACAGTGGCCATCCACTTGCATTGTATTATGCCCAAGAGGACACCATCTTCAGACCTGAGATCAAATCCGCTGATGAGCGCTACAGATTGATGTCCAAAAACCCTGTCGCAGCTGCACGATTTTTTCATTACATGATGGAGGTATTCATTGAAGAAATTTTGTGTTGGAAAAAGGAAGACGCGGGTGCATTCGGTCACACTGGGGGCTTCTATGCAGTTGTTGAACAGCAAGGCCGGCTGACCCTTCACTCACATTGTTTAATCTGGGTGAAAAATGCACTGTCACCCCAGGATATCCGAGACAGGTTAACAGCTGAAGATAGCATTTTTACAATGAGGCTCATGGCATATCTCGAGTCAACCCATCAAGGTAGATTCAACCATGGCAAACTCGCTGATGTGCAAGCTCGAGTGGGTGTTGACTCGCAGATTTCCGAGGCCACACTGGATACTCACAAGTACCAGGCACCGACATTAACGTTTCCTGAGCCTCCTCCTCCTTTATGTGACACTGTCAACTGCCATGGAACATGTGTGGCTTGTAGCCATTTGTCAGTGACACGCGGTGGAACGGAGCAAGAGAGGAATGATGTGCAGATCGGCGAGAAGGGATGATCCTCACCGAGATGATGGCCGTCTTAACAGGTGGCGGGGTTTTACGATAGCAGAAGCCGGCCGTCGAGCCAGCTGCATGGCATCAACGCCTCGAGGCAGAGAGTCCATTTGGCCTCATTTGATGGAGCGGCCATCTTGCAGTAAGCCATGACGGCGGCCGCAGTGGAGTAGCGCGCTAGGTGACGTTGACAGCGGATGGGATGCTAGAGTATGGGACGAGGGTATCGGACGGGCACTAGCGTAGGAGAGTGGCAAGAGGGCAAGGCCCGCGGACGAGAATGGTGGTTGTTCGGGAGGAAGAGGATCAGCTCACTTGATCCGAGTCACTTGACAACGGAGCGGTCACGAGCTCCAGTCGTTCGAGCAAGGTCGCCAGGGCATTGGGTTTGCATAGGAAACCGAAACGAAGTACAGCCTTGGAAGGCACGACGACGAGTATCCAAACGATGGGACACGTTTCATCCCTTGACGATGAAACGAAGGGGGTGGCGCACCTATCGACACTCGTTGCAGGTGGATTTGGGACGAACACCGGTCGGTTTGGCCTGTGAGACACGGATTTCGAGTCCAGCTGGGATTGCACAATAGTTACATGGTAGTTACGAAGGAATTGGACCAAAAGTAGACACTATTTGTAGAGTACAAACAAGAGGGGTATATAAGGCCCTCGAGATGTACCTAGCAAGTAACTTACCGCCCTCGGGCACTCACCAATACACACTTTTCGGGTTTTGACTTAACGGGACGGACGGATTTGATTAACGGATAACGGAATACGGAATACGGATTTGGGAACGGAACGATTACGGGTTTTGATTTACAGACGGAACGAACGAACGGAAACGACGGAGGTTTTGGGGTTATAGGTTTTCTTTAGATTTGAAATTCAGACATCGGCAATCACACGGCACGACACGGCTTGATCGGATCAATATCAGAATCAGTTGGCTCTATACTGCAGCCCGAACCCCCGAACACAACACTTTGCATACACTACGACTCTACCTACCGACATCAGCTCGTCATTGTCTTGGCCAGTCCAGACTTTGATTGTGGTTTGATTTTATAGGTGGTTTCTTACTACGCATTTCATCAGAATGGTGGGATAGATATGAACATGAAGTGGACGACTTGCTGGTTAGGTCCAATATTCACAGCTGCCGGCACTCAGTCAAGGATGTTGAAGAGGAGAATAATAAAAAAGATTGGCGGCATCTCAAGAAGCGCAACAAAACCAAAATTCGCATTCATGAACGGCGAGGGTGCCTCACAAAATCTGGGGTCTGCAAGGCTCGATTTCCCCGTGATGTTGTGGAAGAAACCGTAGTTGATACAGATGGTCATATTACTTTTGAACATTGGGAGCCGTACATGAATACAATCAACACTTTGATTACCTATTTCTCTCGGTGTAACACTGACTGTACTAGCCTCTTGTCTGGTACTGCAGTTAAGGCTGTAATCTCCTATGTTTCTGATTATGTGTCAAAGTTGGGGCTCAAATCATACCAGGCCTTTGCCTCTGTTTTTGATGTGTTTGATCGAAACTCTGATAATTTTGACAGTACCAGCGCTGATGAGGATACCACAAGAAAACTTATGAGACAAATGGTCAACGTGATGTCCACGAAGATGGAAATTGGGAGTCCAATGGCATCACTCTATCTCCTTGGAAATCCGGATCACTATGCTAGTCATGAGTATGCAAATTTTAGCTGGCGTACCTACATGGCCTATGTGAAAAGAGATTGGGCAAGAGATTTGCAAAATAATTTAACCATGGACCTTGATGACACTCCCGAAGACTTCATAACCCTGCAGAACAACAGAGGAGACATCATTGTGTCTTCAATTGTCGACGATTACACAATGCGTCCGTCGGTCTACAACTCTGTCAACTTGTATGAGTGGATTCAGTCACATCAGAAGAGGGCATTCACCAAATCGGAAAAAGATCATATTCTACAGGAGCGTGAACTGTACAGTGCGTTTGAGAAAGATATCAGTGACTCAGATAGCTCCTCCTCCTTCATTGATGGAGACCAAGATTTGACGCAAAGCAGTGCCAATGAATCAGATGATGAAATTCAATTTGAGCCTGGTGATGCAAAAACTACACCACCCAAGTACCCCTTCATCGGAGAACACCGACAGAAAGACACCCATGGTGTGTACTGTGACTTTTCCAGGCTCAACAAGATAATCCCAAATTTCATGGGAGGTGCCATTCCACGATCAGACCGTGGAGATCGTGAATATTACTGTTTATCTATTTTGACAATGTTTAAACCTTGGCGTTCACCGAGAGATCTCAAGGAGGTGTCCTCCACTTGGGATGAAACCTTCAATGATCACACCTTCACTGGACGGCAACACGAGTTGTTGAAGAACTTCAACCTCCGTTTTGAATGCAATGATGCACGAGATGATCACTATGCAGCAATGAAACGCAAACTGGCTGAAGCAGATTTTGAACCTTCCAGCCGTTTCAACCAAACCATCCTGGGTCACAAGGATGATGTCGTAGACTTCATTGATGATGAGCTAGAAGAATTTGAAGATTACTCTGCGCATGAAATTGGTCCCAAATCTCGTAAATTGAAAGCGCAGATGGAGGAGATAAGGTCCGTACTGGCTGGTTCTAAATGGCTGAATAAAACAACTGACGGTTTGATCATGAATGTTTCGACTGAAGCTTTAACTCCACCTTTCAAAACTAAAACAAGCTGGTCAAAAATTGTGGACGCCGAGAGAAAGCTGCTCACAGTCAACAAATTGGCCAATATGCCTACAAGCTATTCCGGTCATGGTGCACCATTCACTGTGGCTACACACAACAAAGTCGAGGAACTGCCGTTCAACTATTTCACCTCTGCTCAAAAAGTTGATGCAGACTTGAACATGAACATCAAGCTGGAATGCTGTGACTTCTTTACATTGAACATTGAACAGACCAGAGCATTTACAATTGTGGCAGACCATGCCTCAGCAGTCCAGTCAGTGCCATTGAGAATGTATCTCGGTGGCATGGGAGGTTCGGGTAAATCACAAGTCATCAAGGCTATTAGCCGGTTTTTTGAAATGAGGAATGAAAATTACAGGTTTATGCTCCTCGGACCCACAGGATCAACCGCAGCTCTTGTAAATGGCTCCACTTACCATTCTGTCTTCAAGGTGCCTCGAGAAACAGGGCGCAAAAATAGAGATGACATTGACGGAATTCGCAATGAAGCAACAGCAATGGCAGCTGTCAATGAGCGCATCCAGGGTGTAGAGTATATTTTCCTTGATGAAGTGTCCATGGTGTCCTGCAACGATCTGCAAACCCTGGCAAGTCAGGCTGCCAAGGCCAGAAATATCCATGATGTTGCATTTGGGGGATTGAATGTGATCCTGGCCGGTGATTTTGCACAGTTGCCACCAACTCGGGGCCCTGCTCTGTATGCATCCTTGAAAACCCCTAGTCTTGCAGATGCAAATACCGATTTTGATCAAGCCTCAATTCTGGGTCGTATGATTTGGCACCAGTTCAATACTGTTGTGATTCTCCGGCAGAATATGAGACAGAGTACTTCCACAGCGGAGGATTTAAAACTGCGTACTGCATTGGAAAATATGAGATACCGTGCATGCACCACTGAAGATATTGAATTCCTGAGATCCCGTGTAGCCAGTGACAAGCCGGGTCATCCACGTTGGACTCTGTTGAGTTCAGAAATGTGTCTGTGATCACTGCCTGGAATGTGCATAAAGATACAATAAATCAACTGGGCGCAGAGAGGTTTGCCGCAGACACTGGCCAAGAGCTCCATGAATTCTACTCTGTTGACCGAATGAGTGCAGCAAATGTGGACCGAAGGAAGTGGAAGAATTGTCCCCAAGCCCGAGTCCGTCGAATTGGTCCGCAGTTGCAGGAGCAGCTCTGGATGGCAACACCGTCGGCAACAGCAGAGCATGTTCCCGGCTGCTTGCGTCTATGTGTAGGCATGCCTGTCATGATCAAATCAAATGATGCTACTGAACTCTGTATAACCAAAGGTCAAGAGGCATCTGTGCGTGGCTGGAATCAATCCATTGGTCCTCATGGGAAACCCATACTAGAAACTCTCTTCGTGGAGCTGATGAATCCACCGCGGCCTATACAGATCCCTGACCTTCCGCAGAATGTTGTGCCCTTGCCTCGAGCAACAATGAAAACAACAGCACTACTTGAGGATGATTCACTCCTGAGCTTGAACAGAGAACAGATCCCAGTCCTGCAGAATTTCTCAATGACGGATTATGGGGCACAGGGAAAGTCAAGAAATCCAAATGTTTGCCATTTGAATAATTGTCAGAGCCATATGGCTTACTATGTTGCGCTGTCCAGGGGAACACAAGCATCAGGAACAGCCATCATTCAAGGCGTTGATGAAAAAATGATCACAGGTGGAATCACGGGATTTCTTCGTCAGGAGTTCCGTGAGCTTGAGATGTTGGATGAAATTACAACCTTGAGGTATAATGGTGAACTGCCGTTGCAAGTGACTGGTTTCTACCGTGGTCAACTTCTGCGTTCCTACTTGCAGTGGCGCAAAGACGATAGTGATCCAGCACATATACATCCTGCTATACGGGCGCACAGGATCATCTCAAATATTTCCCCCGATGTGTACAACACCTGGAAACCGACGGGTGTATCTGCAAAACGAGGCACCAGGCGATGTTCCGCAAGCGATGTTGATACAAGAAATCCAAAGACAAGAAAGACTCAGCATCACAACAACCGTGAAACACAGGCCGGGTTGAGCTCAGGTGGAAGTCCGATTGGCCTTGTGTGGGATGATGTGAACTGGAGTTGTGGCTATGATGCACTTTTCACGCCACTTGGCCATCTGTGGCGATCCGATAAGCAGAAGTGGACCACCCTTTTCAACCATCTGAATCCCATACTGCGTCTCTGGGCAAACTGGATGGTTGCCCATGAGGACACTCCTGAGATACCCAGAGATAAAGCCAGGCAGTCTTTGACCGCTTCTGATGCCTCCAAATTTCCTCTCGGACCTGTGTGCTTGCGACTCGATGATCTGTTCAGTTCTGTCTCCAATCAAGTAACATATGGCCAGGCGAGAACCTACTGTAATGTTTGTGGCTACTTGGAAGCTGGACTCACTGACACTTTTGGAATGCACTTGACAACATACCGAACGCACGACTTGGGAAATGGTCAGATTACCACAAGTCAATGGTTGTCTCATCATTTCAACCGATCCATTCGAAGGCAATGCCCACAATGTGGTTCTCGAGCTCGTACACACCTTTGCCGGCAGACAAATATAATTGCAGTCCCGCCTATTTTCATTCTCAGTATAACCATGAGTGAGCTTATTGTTGAAGACACTCTGCATTTCCGGACAGAGAGCACTGTGGATCAAATGAATCTTGTCGGTCTTATCTATCACTCCGAGACTGATCGACATTTCTCAAGTGCCACCGTCGGCGATGATAAAGCTCTCTGGTATCACGATGGAATTGCTACAGGGAGGCGCTGCGTGCCAATGGGTTATATCTCTTCATTTGACAATCATTCGCTGCATAACCAGGGGAGCTACAAGCTGGCAGCGGCCATATACAGCCATTCCGCATCGACACCCATCTGAACTGTTCAAGTTTGAAAAAGAGGAATCGTACCTGCCATGCGAAGCAATGGCCTCAAAGCCAGGTCTTTCTTACCGGTGCGGCGGTCGCGTGTGCCATCCTCCTCATCACCGCGGGCGTCCTCGTCGAGGTTTTCGTCATCGGAACATACCACCTTGAAGACACCCACCACGCTATACTCACGACGGCGCCTCTGAATCGTATCCTTACCATTGCTCATT
Source organism: Roridomyces roridus (assembly GCA_029378245.1). Lineage (NCBI taxonomy): Eukaryota > Fungi > Basidiomycota > Agaricomycetes > Agaricales > Mycenaceae > Roridomyces > Roridomyces roridus. The sequence goes on from JARKIF010000059.1 coordinate 162,852, forward strand.
GGTCGTCCAACATCTTCTCCATGACGGTCCCCGTTACGATTGGATTGAGCGCCTATTTGTTTGCGGGGAGGTGGCTCAGAGCTGTTGCCTGTTTAGCTTTGGGCACAAGGGTACTGGCCTTAACCAGGACAGGGTGTACCCTGGGTACTACACTGGTGGGTACCCCAAGTACCCCGCACCATATACATACCCGCTATCCGCCACTGGATACATTATGTCAATTAAACATACTCCAAGTATGCATAGCAAATGCATAGGGTACCCTGGGGCAGTGGGGTAGGGGTACCCGACAAGTAATCACTTAAGACTCAAGTGGCTACTTAGTACTAATACTTAATACTACTTATTTTACTACTAAGTGGCAAATGCTCATGGGGGATTGAACCCAAGGAAGTCAATGCTCCAAGCCACAGTTATATACATTTTGGCAGCATAGCCACAGGTCTTTTGATCCAGACTGTTTGGCAACTGTGTGGGCCATTGTTTGAACAAAAGAACAATGGGAAGAAAGGACAAAGAGAACAATGGCACCAGCTTTGATCCAGCTTTGATTGACAAATTCAACTTTTTTTGATGTCCAGGTGGCACACTTGATGGGCCATTGTTCTAAAAGTATATAAGGGCCAGTGCTCTGTCCTACCTTCTGGGGGCTTCAAGCCCCCTACCTTAATAGTAGTTGCATGTTCAAGTACTTACTTCACTACATTGAGTCAAGTTCAATTTACTAGTACCAAGTTAGTATTAGCATGTCTGATGGAGTTCAAAGTACTGATTGGGGTACCCTGGACCCAGTGGGGTACGGGGTACTCAGCAGGGTATGGGGGGTACTCAGCGGGGCATAGGGTACTTATTCAGTAGAATACTTATACCCGGGGTACCCAGTGCACTGTGCAATATTTGTGCTTCTGGCAAGTACTTAACCTTACTCGTAGTATATCTACTGAATTACCAGAAGTGGGGTACCCTGAGGGTACACCCTGTCCTGGTTGGGACCAGTACCCCGCTGCCCAAAGCTAAGCGTATCTTATCTCAGAGCTTCGCGGGGAGGTGATCTGAATATGCCGACGCCATACCAGTGAGTGATTGTGTCTTTCGTGCCCCCGAGACTGAGAGTTCTGCATGGACTCGCTCTTATGATTCGCACTCTCAAAGGTGCAGGTCTCGTATCACTGTGGAATAGCGCCAGCTATATTGTGGGTCGTGGAAGCGCTCCAGGCGGGACCAACCTGGCGAGACCTCCCATCTTGCGGTCCTCCGTTTCTCTCGTCGTCTTCCTCCTCGTGCTAGGCTACGCACTGAGCGGGGTGGAAACTTGGCTCGGTGCAACCTCCACCTCCATCCTGTATCCCATCACGACCCCCCTTCCTAATAACGGCACGCAATTGCAATTCTCGCGCCAGGTAAACGATACATTCTGCGCGGCGCAGATACCCAATGCCCCCAAGTTTTCGTATCAGTGCGGGCTCATAGCCGGGTGCGTGTATTTCGGTTTCCTCGGTGTTCCTGAGCTTGATGCGCACACGCAGGAGCGGTGGTAATGGGCCGGCTCAGGCGCCTCGGTACAATACGATGAATGGGGTTTCCAATTCGACGGTCATTGCGTTCACCGACGACGCTACTGCCATTATGGTCCCTCCGGCCTTACAGCTTGACTCGTATGTAGTACATTTTCTACGCTTTGGGCGACGCCCCATTGAAACAATTATCGCAGCACCATCGGATACCGCGCCACTGCGCTGGGCGTCAAGGCCACTTGCACCTCCGTCACGACGCAGTGCGTCAACATGACCAATACGGGGCCAGATGCGTTCCTTTTGACAAACTGTCCGCAGAGTGTCAACTTCAATACGACTGCTTCGAGGCTTTTTGGTACCCCGGCTCTGACTGGATGCAATCCTTTTGGAACCAACGACCTTGCTTTTGGGGGTCCCCTCGACGGCCCTGGGAACCTGTTGGATTGTGCCACCAGTCCCAATTCCTTGTGAGTGGCTTTCCTTCCATGTTTACTCCAATTTCTCATGCATGCAGGGAGTTCCGTTTCGGATTGTAGGTACAGTCGCAAGCCTATCGTGTGAATCTTAGCATGACGGAAGACACCCGTGTGTGCGCTACTTAATTACCTCTTGATTGTCTTAATTTCGTTTTAGCCGTGGGCGACACTGGATTTTTTAGCCACGGTAACAAGGGTGCATGGAACGTGCTAACCTGCGACGTGAAATCGCTCAACGTGACATACCACTACTTCAACAGCAGCTACACGCTTCTCGGCAGCGAGCCGACGAACATTGACCAAACGTGGCGTGTTGAAGACGGATCGTGGGCCGCCGTGTACTATGGGACCGCGCCCATCGACGGGACTGGACTGTACTCGGGCAACTACAGCGAGGCGTTCGCTAAACAGTTGTCGTCAATCAGCTTGGCTATGACTGCGTACGTCGTCGAGGAGGCACCTGTCCTCGAGTCTGAATCCACCGTAACGTATATCGGGTCTCGACTTCCCCTGGCGCCGTTCCTGCTGTTGATCCTCATCCCTTCCATATACGCGTACGTACTTCATCTCGTCCATCCGTTCATTGCAGCTCAAACACTCGCAGTATCGGTGTCACTGTGATCACCCTCCTCGCTGTAATCGAGCACAGCAGGTCCCCGCATGCTGAATTTGCCCGCGGAATCCTCATCGAGCCTGCTGCGGTGCGTCTCTACATTTTCCTTGCCATTCACTCTTCCTCATTGCACACTATAGGTGGTCTCAGCAGCATGGGGTCCCGAGGCGGCTAAACTTGCACCTATGCGTACCATGCCTGAGTTGTTCGGAGATGAGACGTCGGCAGATCGGTTGGTGCTTGCGGTGGATCGTGTACCTGATGGATGGCCTGTTGTCCGCCGGCGGCGTGCAGAGTAGAGATGAAAGCTGGTAAATGTGGACGTACATGCAACGCTGTAAATTAATGGACTCGGGCGCCGAAGTTTGAAAGCTGTATGGGCGGGCGTTAGCGCTTATCTCGCATCGCCTCCGAGTCGATTGTTGTCAGCCTTGTCTTCCACCACATGTCATTGCCAGCTGGCAGCGGGGCCCCAATCGACCTCACCTTACCTCAATCGACCACGCAACAACAACAAGTCCCAGCATGGGCCCGCGAAGAGAGTCCAACATGGTTCAGCCCACTGGCAGGCAACACATTCTCCATAATCTTCTTCATCCTCGGTCTCTTCGGCTCCATCTGCCAATTCTACACAAGCGACGACGGCTGGTGCACCCAGCGCGCCTCCATGGGCACGACACTCCCCGGATTCGTCGGCGCCGCCTTCATCTCTTTGGTCGACCGGAACACGGATGGTGGAGACGTGCGGAATCGGTCGTGGAGCGCCAGATGGGAGCAGCTCCTCTCACGGAAGTGGTTCACCCCGGGAAATACTCTGTGCATCCTGGCCTGTACTCGGGTTCTTTGGCACGATTTGCCAGTTTTATACGGATGAAGACGGGTGGTGTTCAGTGCGTGCAGCGATGTGGACGGGCATCCCTGGGTTTGTGGGCGCTGCGGTCACGGCGATTATAGATCGCACGACGGATGGTGGTGATGAGAGAAATCGGTCTTGGTCGGCCCGATGAAACGGTGCACTAGGGTGCGGCTGTGAAATAGAAACTCTGAGTAGTATCAAATGTAGTGAGATAACTCAACCACAAACTCAACCACTAATCAATCTAAATCTCAACCAATCCAATGCTCGTGTGTGTGTGTTTGGGGTAGTAGGACAGGCGTCTCGTCCGTCAAAACCTCGGTACAACGTCAAAGGTAACTCTCGGGGGTTCAAGCTCGCCGTGTCCGAACGCGCAGTCTCAAGCTAACTAGCCGGGGCTCAGTCAAACTCTGGTCTCTAGGTTGTGTTCTGAGCAATTTATTGTCCGCACTGGTCTCACAGATTGGAGGGGTAAAATCTACTACTGTACATGCTGTTTTGCTATGGCTTTTATACATTTTGCGGACTGAAGAATATATATGGTATCTGTGATGCCAAGGCCTCGTCTGGCCAATGGCATAGCTCTCATTCCTCTTTCTGATCGATTCGTCAGGATTGCGTGCTTGATGCCTCAGTCAGCCGTCGATCCTCACGTGCTGCCGGGAGTTCCAGAACGCTCCATCGGTTTATCTCTTTCCCTCTCAGACTGGCCGGAGGTTCCCTTCTGCCATAGATGCCTCAACCAGTCTGCCGGGGGCTTGCTAGGCAGGTAATCAACCCGCCCGAGCCTCATCATTGATAATTGTGTCTCGGTTGGCTTTGGAGCTGGTGATGCCGGAAGTCGGCACTTGCGGCTTGTCAAACTTCTCTTTCTCAGTATCTCTGATATGTCTCCGGCAGATGTTTCCTGATGTCCGGCCCCTACGTGCGTGCCTGAATGGTTGGGTAATGCAACATTCGTAATAGTCTGGTCTGATCTCCCCGGGTTCAACTCCCGGTGAGTACGGTTCGAGTATTGTCTCTGTTGGTAGGTGGGACGGGCAGTCCCTTCTGATCCTCTTGGTTACTCTCGGGCAGTAGTACACAGTCGTCAACTAATTCCCAAAGCCCTTGAGTTTAATACACTGCCCCGAGGCGGACATGTACCCTCAACATTGATGTTATGCCTCACTGTTCCCGGGACTTGCTTGTAAGCTGGAAACACGATATTTCGTAAATTCCCGGCATGTAAAAGTACACTGCTTATCACCGAGGTAGGCAATTTGCCCGAATGCAACGGGCTTGCGGGGATGGTTGTATCGGGGCAACGCGTGCCTGTGTCGATGCCATCGACGTCGAGGGGCGCTGCGGCGGATGCGACTCTTGTCTTGAAGCTACTTCAGGCTGTCTGGGCGAGTGCCTCGAAGGGTGTGCAGAGTGCCAGTGTTGTTGGGAGAACGGGGACCTGAATGGCTGCGGTATCTGTTTCGGCTTCCTGCTCATGGTGACGCTGTTGGTGTCGTTCATCTTCGGCCTGCGGCAGGTGGAGTACTGGATTATCGGCAAAAAGGGATAGGTTAAGAGTCCCTCTCCGCAGTCGTAGTCTTGTATTGGGGTCACGGACGTTGCTTTGGTATCTTGAATTGTACAAGTACTATGCCCCGAAAATTCGAAGTCAGTGGATTCGGGCGAACACAAAACGAGAAAGGACGATCCCAACCGCCGATGGAGAAACATAAGCAGTGCTAGACGGTTAGACCTTAGAGATGACGCCGCGCGTTTCCAGGTGGTTATTACGAGACAAAGTTGACAAGCCACCGAGGTACCCCAAAAATGTGGTTTCAGATCGAGATTCCGTGAATTGGGACAAGACGGAGGAACGAAAGTGGGTCCTTCTTCTTGCGCGTAGGGTTCTGCTGAGTCTTCGTCGGCTCGGGAATCCCAGTCAGCGATTGGGATGAGGGCGCGGACGGAAAGTCGGGCGAAAACAGACAAACGTCCTCGTGGATCCAATGTGGCGGGAGCAAAGCATCGGCTGTGATCGGATGGGTTCTGTAAAGTGTCGATGAAAGGTGGGTCCTGGTGGTGGCGTCTGCACGAGTGGGCGACGATGTGGCCGAGAGTCAAGAGTGCGTGGGTGGCGGTGGCGTCACGTGTGTCTCACGTGTCGCGAATCAGCCATCGTGATCCAATCAAAGTATCACTGATATCACAGCACGGCTTCTTGGATCTCCTCCGGCATGGTCGGAGGAGGCGCTTCGATGAAGGAAGATGTGCTCAAGGGCCCGTGAGCGCAAAGCCGAGACTCTTGAACCAGGAATGGACAAGAATCGTGCCTGAGGACCGTGTCGCAGTGCATCGAGGACGATACGTAACCGGTCGTCTCGCCCGCCGGCGGTATGTACTTGAGACTTCATCCCAACACACATTCAACGCAAGGATTTCGTTTCGTGAATCGACCCTTTGCGAGGCTGGCCGGGGCGAGATCAATAGACGTGTTCGCACCGGCGACCAGTGTTAGCTTAGCCTCAGTTAGCGATGGGAACCACACTCGTGCGTCAATCTCCAGTACCGAGATGGGAAATCCGAGCGTCAAGCGCGACTCCTAAGCTTTCAAGTGCGAATCAAATCGAAAGAGTTCGATTGAGTCGTGCATAGTGGGTGCCACTGTGGAATCAAAAGGCGATTCAAACGGAGTCTGTGATATTATTACAGTGCAGACGACTTGACTTACATGCCTCTTCAACATGTTTTGGGCTAAAGCAGCTCTCCAATTATTTATATGGCACGGAGCGGTCGAAGCGCGGGGTATGGGTCAGATGTCGAGATGTCGGCTCGATCACCTTTTATTTTGCCCGACGGAAGGATAAAAGCCACCCAAAGGCCACCACGAGTCCGTTTCCCGCGAGTTCCGTGAATTCAGTCCTTCGGTACCGACGGGTCCGATAATGTATTGGAGAGTGTCCCATGGACGGTCTAGGTGCGGGCAACTCTCGGGGACTGCTGTTATGTGGGTCCGACGCAGCGCACCGAATGTGTGGCGAGCTTCGTGGATGCTGCGTGGAGAAGGAGCTATTTATCGCGCTCTCAGAAGAATTTTTTTAAATTGTGATTTCCTCGTACACATCATCGGCCGCTTAATTCATCGAAAAATGATATGATTGCACTCCATCTAAACGCCTGCCGTTCTAGCTTCAGCGATTTCCGAATCGGCGCTAGGAACGTTCGTCGCTCACGCACGAGTGTCGGGACTTTACCGTTTGGGTCGCCGCATGTCTTTTACCTTGCCGTCAACGCTAAATGGGGGTCCACGGCATTATACGTTCCGCAACACTGCCTCCAATACACATATCTCCTCTCTCGACCACCACCATGCTCCCCTCCTCAGCCCCATCCTTCCCCTCGTACTGGTCTCCCAACCCTCAAGATCTGACGGAGGTCTTGCCCAACCTTTTCCTCGGAAGGCAGGGGTTGAAGTTTTGCGGTTCCCGAAGAGTAGCTGAATTTGATATCCATCAGCGACTCCGCAGCGCAAAATGTGGAGCTGCTACGAACCAAGGGAATCACGCATATTCTCTCTGTGTTGATACAAGACCCTGCACGGACTGAAGAGCTCAAACGGGATGACTTTAAGAGGATGAATATTCCAGTGCAGGACTGGCCGGACCAGGTGAGATTTGTGAGACCTGAGGAAGGGTATTCTAAACATTCGGACCAGGAACTGTTGACACACTTCAAACCAGCGAATTCATTCATTGACGACGCGCGCATAATTGCTGGACAGGGTGTTCTCGTTCACTGGTTAGCTTCTTGTAAATCGTTCAGCAGTCGATTCTCATACCTGTATCCAGCCATATGGGAGTCTCCCGGAGTGCGACAGTCGTAGCCGCATACTGTAAGCCGTCTGAATCAAAACTTCCCTCACAAAAGTCGATTTTTCTTCTACCAGTGATGGCCTCCTATCCGGAAACCCACCACAACCACATCTCCGCTATCACCTTCCTCAAATCCCGACGTCCAATAGTCCAACCGAACTCTGGCTTTGTCGACCAGCTGGCGTTGTACGGCCGATGCGACTGTAATATGGACGATCATTCGAACGCCGTGGAGGCATGGCGTGCAGTTCGACATCGGGCTTGGGAGAGCCGCGTTGATAGGATCAATTTCAAGAGGAAGGAAGATTCCCGAGCGAGTGCTACTAGGCAGACTCGACAACGCGGCTCATGTTCATCAGGGCGGAGCTCGGGAATATTGCGGAGGATATCGCAGTGGGCTGTGTGTGTCTTTGGTTAGATTTTCTTGGGTGTATGGATTTACTTGGGCGAGGTTCTGTTTATGATAGCAAACTTAGGTTGAAGATGACATACATGTCGGGAAGGTAAACAGCCTAGCGGAGCAGTTGTTTGGGAATCCGTGAGATGCATTGTGGCAATGGCAACCAAGAAGTTTGAAAGTTGAGGAGCAGAGACCCTGTTGGATGCATACTCAGGATGCCCGGTAACGCTCATCCTGTGGCATGGTGAATTTCCGAGTGGACCAATACTTTACGGCGTACATGGATGGCAGAGGGAGAAGGAGACTCAAGCACATACACATCGCCCTGCAGGCTGAGTCGTGGCATGACGATGGACACAGCCAGCTGCCTCGCAGATCCCGCAGCTGCATCAATGTTCGAATTCAATTCGGTGATGGCAATAAGGCAGTGAACGCGGGCTTTGCCATACCAAGTGAATGGTCCGAACATATGGATCGATGCCCGAAGCCACCGGCCAACTCAGATAGATCCGAAAGTAGGGCAACCAACTCAGCTCAGTTCCTTGCCTGCGTGATGAATGTTGAACGTTGAATTGAGAGAGTGTGTCTGTGTTACAGCTCCGAGTATAAGATACAAAAGCATCTAGTAGTCAACTAGTAGTAGTAAACGATAGACCGTCCGACAGATTTAATGATAGTAGATACATATGTACGATGCAATGCAGTCTATGCACATACCAGGGTCCAGCTGGTCCTATTAGCAAGGAGAGGGAGCCACAAACGCACTTCCCCCAAGTCCGTCCACAGGTCGAATCGCCGAACATAGCAGCGTTCACGGTTAATCCCGTTCCCGCTCCCGCTCCGTATCGACCCCATTTTCAACTCCATCAACTCCAGACCCCAACGGACCAGGCGACGACCGTGCCGAGGAAACAAACATCGTCGACATGGCCGTCCGAACACGCGCCACCGTCCCCTGCGAAGATCTCGACGCGCGTTCCACCCGCAATTCAAAATCCAATTCCGAATCCAGCACCACGCCAGAATCACCGCCGCTGCTGCCGCGTTCAAGAACCACCGCCGGAGCGCCGGCCCCTCCAGCCCGAACTTGCAAGGACGGCGCGAAGCTAAGTCCCCGGACCTCACGCTGCACGAGCCTGATCTCGCTCCCAGAGGACCGTGCCGTCATAGGATGCGAGGAGCGGTACGACGGCGTCGAGTTGGTGTTGCTTCGTGAAGGTGAATCGGAATTTGGGAAAGTAATTATAGGTGGATTGACATTCGGAGGCGGTAATGGAGGCGGTATTGGGGGTGGGTCCGGGATGCGTAAAATGCCTCTAGTGGGTGAGGTGGGTGATCTAGGTCCGGCGGGACGAGAGAGAGCGCGTATTGAACGTGCACGTGCACGTCCGAGCGAAGAGGTCCTCGGGAGAGGAGGGGCTCGAGGAGGGGGAGCAGGGTTAGAGCGCGGCAGACTGGAAGTGCGCGGTGGTGCTCGGATGGCTCGTCGCGTCGTGGAGATTGGTAAGGGTGGAGTCGGAGGTAGAGGATCGCTCGGTGGACGTCCAGGCGGCGGATTGACGGCGGACGTGAATGAATTGGGTCGTGGGCTCTGCCGAGGGACGCCTGGCCCGGCACGCGACGCAGCTGAGGCACGTCTGTAATTCGGATCTGCCAGCGTGATGGGGCGTAGTACGGGTCGTGACCGCAGCGCTCGCCATATCCGGCGTGTCCGCCTGACTCGCTCAATGACTGCGAGCAGGATGGTGAAAGCTACAGTGGAAATAACGATACTTGCGATTATGACAGGATTGTCAACAACCGCGCTGTGTTAATCGAGTCAGATTCTGCGGGGTAGGTTGGAAATGATACAACGCACTTGAATGTCGTTCCAGAGCGCGCGACGACCAGACGCGTGCTTTGGCTTCCAGACGCCGTCGTTGAATGCGGCGGGAGAGAAATTCCCGGGGTTCGTGCTCACGCGGGGCCAGTAGAATGTTTGTTATAAGGGCATCGCTCCCCTAGGCGACCAAACGTTCAGGATGCTTAAGTTTGAGTTAGATCGGTCCGTAAGTGCAGATCCGATTCCTTTCCTTCGAGAGCCACCCTGCCGGAAGCAATGAGGCTTAAATAGCCGCATCGCCGGCAGTAATGCAGTAATTGCCGTTGGGAGACAACGAAAGCTTCTTGACTGTGGATCGAAGGGAACTGGGGTGTGACTTTAAGATAGCAAATCGGGGAGCGCAACAGAAACAGATGCCCGTGTAACGGATACGTCGAAACCCTGTCAAAAGGCTTCTCGAAGGCACCAAGAGGCTGAGAGAATCAAATCCACTTACGGCTCCAGACAATTAATTGAATGAGTATGATGTATCCGAAATTTGCAGCCGTCAAGTGGAGGCCCCTCGACTTCCCTGGTAGCGAGGGTGGAGGTTTCAGGTTCGTCTTCTGCCGTTCTTCTTCTAGAACAAGGACAGGGGCAGACAGGCAGGAAGCCCGATTCCCGAAGCAATGTCTAGATGAAACGGAGATGAGGGGAGAGAGAAAGATGGTTGCCAGTGGGAAAATGATGGATGATCCGTGATGGCGTCGGTGATGGCGTGGCGGCGGCGGTGGCGGTCTTCTTATTTCCTCGACTTCTCGACTGGGTAAACGGAGACTTCCATTCTTAGTCCGCTGGAATTATAGACGCAAAATTTTTGTCTACATATCACTCGAAGTCACCACCGTCTCTTTACAAATCAACTCGGCGGCCGAGTTCATTGAACGGCCGGGGAACTCGACAATCTCAACTGTGGACACAACAAGGACACACGGCCGGGTGAGCTAAGAGCTGAGTTGGCTCTAACTGAGTCTAAGCCGTTCATTTTGTGTTCATTCCTTGTTGAAGTTTGGCTGGATCTGTGATCCGAAATCAATCATCTTGCGGCATCCCAAATTGGCATGTGATAGCTGCACTGCACCTTCACTTCCCCGTGACGTTTGAATCACAGCGTTAGCCGGAACGCCCATCGGCCGCCGCAAGTCAATTACAATCCTTCCCCGGATTTTGCTGTCCCTAACCACCACCATGCCCTCACCGCACGACGCCAGCAAGCAGAATGCCATCGACATGGCTGCCGCACGCGCCAAGACGTCCATCAACGTCCCCGCCGTGCGCGACTTTCTTTACAGTGCGTGGGACGCCGATGGAGCAGTATGCTAAGATGCTTACTTACTCACGACGTTGTAGACGGCGCTGCGCAGTGGCAGAACCGAGAGAGGGTGTCCAAGATTCTCGCCAGCGATCCTTTGTTCAACAAATCTCAGCGGTGAGTGTTCCTTTGCGATGTGGCGTGCCTAATAAAAGGGTCAGGCCATTCCTCACACGCAAGGAGCTTTACATCCGCGGTCAAGCGCTGACGAATCGTCTGGACGAGCTCTCGCAAACGCACAAGTGGACACCGGAGGACGTCCAGCTGGCTTTCAGTGTCGTGAGTGATGAAGGGTTGCCTATCACGCTGCACAACATTGGTGGGTCTCCTGCTCCTTGTCTTCTCAGGCGCTACTGAAGCAAAGCCAGCTTTCGAGCCCGTCTTCCACCTACAAGCATCCCCAGAACTCCTCTCCCAATACGGGGACCTTATCGCTAAACGCGGCATACTCGGGTGTTACCTGCAAACGGAGCTCGGGCACGGAACAAATGTCGGGCGGTTAGAGACAACGGCGACCTACATCCCCGAGACGCGCGAATTTGAGATCCATTCTCCCACACTGACGAGTACCAAGTGGTGGATTGGGGCGTTGGGCAAGACGTCGACGCATGGGGTCGTACAGGCAAAACTTATCTTGCCTGGCGGCAAGGACGTCGGACCGCATTTGTTTTTCGTGCAGTTGAGGGATGAGGTGTAGCTGTGCCATTAATGCAATGTGGGCAACCAGTATTGCATCCCACATTGCAATAAAGGCACTCCTTGGCCGAGCGGTCAAGGATCGCCTTTATTGCATTATGGGACACTACCCCTTTGGCTATGCCAGCAAAGCGAGACGCCGGGGCAGTTTGACCGCCGCCCGCAGTGCCAGCTCGGCTGATGACCTCGGGTTGTTGACCCATTGGCTGTCAAAAATGTCAGATCAGTTCAAATCATTCCTTGGTCATTTCCGCCTCCTGCTGTCCGTCCCAGTGTCCTACTAATAATCCTGTTGAGGAAGCAGGGCCGCTTCATGTTGTGTAACGACAGTAATACATATAATTTGATCACTGTGTGTTTGTGACCGACTCGGAGGACCCATCAAAATTCACTGATGGGCTCTGTTCCTCCATTCCACACGCCGAGCAATCAGAACGGCATGTGGGCATTCATATCAGTGGTGCCCATTGCTACTAATTGTATTTGAACACTGTCAATATGCCTATCTGCCCAAGGTAGATCAATAAGTATGTGTTTGATGTAGCAGCGGTACGCTTGGAACAGATCAATACCCGAGGTTCTCGCGGCTCTGCCACTGGTCTAACAGCATACACAGGCCATATAAGCCACCCGAGACTATGAAAACTGCCCAAGTGGAGACCGGAGGGCGGTCCAGAGCTATATTGCTCCCCCCTGCTCAGCGGTGAAATCTCTCCACATTGAGGCACTTACTTGGGTCCTGGCACTTGTATGTGTTTTTTTGAGTCCCTATGACGGCCAGACCCTCCCTTTAATGGCCTGAACAGCCCCAATACTTGTACAGTTATCGAAATTTGAATTTCAACCATAAATCAGTTCACAGCATACCACAGAGCTGAGGTGGCTCTCAAGGACCCAGGGATCTGTCAGAGGTATCTTCCGAATGATATATGAGTGTAGTAAAAATTCTGAGGCCGTAGCATAAACACAACGGCCACAGCAAGTGTTCGAATCCAGAGTGGCGCACTCCTCGGTTAGTTTTCCGGGGAAATATGTGGTTTTTATACCCATTCCAGATGTTCTACGGGAAATCTGAGTCAGTGAAAGTGTTCCATTTCATTGTATCTTTGTCAACGATCGAAATCGCACTCACGGACTACCACCATCCAACCCACAGCAATGAAATAACTGCGACAACTAACCCAACTCTTCGCCACAATTGAGCAAAGATACATTGCGCCAGCCGTTCAAAATTTTGAATCAGGATCGGGTGCATTGATACTAAAGAAGCTTATCGAGCTTGTTCCGTCCACTCAAAGTGCTCGGTGGGTTGTGCGATCCTTCGAACTCTCAGACATCGGGGCATGATTCGGCAAGATCAAGACGCAAGCGCTGTCAAACAGCTCAGATAACATACTTGATTCCGATTCACATGTCATGACGGAACCGGTTGGCTGGGTGTTGCAGCCCCGCGGAATTCAAGGAACACTGATTTTTTTGCCAGAACAGCTGACAGTTAGTTCTGAGTGCCGTGTTCTCAACTCCTCCCGATTTGCGAGGTCAGAATCTTGCTCAGTCATATCAAACGGCATTCAGTTGGAGTCTTTGACAGCTGCCATTCCTGTGAGAACCACCGGGGGCAAATGGTCTGAATCGAAATGCATTGAGCTACGTAATCATGTAATTATTGCAAGGAGCTCGACGTAAGATTACTTGGAGAGGAAATGTGTCCCTCAGTTGCAAACGGCAGCTCAGAATGGGAGAGCCCAGCGGGCACAGTATGCTCTGGGTGTGTCGCCCGAGCTAACCAAATGCTGCCGTGCACAGGTGGAGTGGCGGGATACATACGGCAGTGATGCTTGCTATGCATCCAGAACAATTTGAGAAAAATCAGGATTCTCAGGAAGGCAGAATATACCTTGAGGGAGCAGCTGCCTTTCATGCCGAGGCTTGTGTGGCATGAGGGATGAGCCCGATGCAACCGAAAGAGGAGGCCGCTGGAGGCGGGGCTGGAGGTCCGAGGAGAATTGATCTCAATCACATTTATCAGATGAATTCAGATGAACACCAACCGTGGAAAACCGGAGCTTCCGTGCCAAGTGCCCGAGTTCAACCAACAGCTTTCCGCGGCAAGATTAATACCGAAGGATCTAACAAACCCAAGCCCGGTGCCCACGCGGCATGTGCGGCATCGATGGCCGCAGGTTTCACGCTAGCTGTCTCGCTTCTGGTGGGGTACATAATGCATCAAGTTCCCATAATGCATTAAAGCCAATCGCTGCCGCCCACTGAGGGTATGCCTTTATTGCAATGTGGGATGCAGTAATGGTCGACCATATTGCAATAAGGGAGCGACCACTGGTGGAGGGATACAGGTACGTCTCTTTCTCTTCGCCTTCGAAGCTGCTAAACGAGGACAGAAACGCATCAACCCCTCCCGGGTCGCGTCCTTGGCGACATTGGCCCTAAAGCCATGGCTGGGTTGGCCGCCATTGACAACGGTTTTGCACGCTTCACCCACGTTCGGATTCCCAAATCACATATGCTGAGCAAGTTCGCGGGGGTGACGGACGAGGGCAAGTACGTTACGCCGCCGCATGCAAAGCTCAGCTACGGCGGGATGTTGTACATCAGGAGTGGAATGGTCACTTCTGCGGGGTGGCTGGGCGCCAAAGGTGTGTGTGTGCCAAGTTACCTCCATTCTGTTCTCGCTGACTCCCCTCAGCTGCTACCGTAGCCATACGCTACGCCACCGTCCGCCGGCAAGGCACGCTCGACCCTGCTTCAGGCCTCGAATCCCAGGTCATCACCTACCCCTCTCTCCACGCTCGACTCCTCCCAATCCTCGCCCGCGCCTACGTCTTCATCGGGCTCGGTCGAGCTTTGTCGCGCTCTTTCGACGCCCTCGCGCGTGACCTCTCATCGGGCAATACGTCCCAGCTGGCGGATATGCATGTGATGACGAGTGGACTGAAGACGCTAGTTACGACGTCGAGCATTCAAGATGTGGAGACAGCGAGGAGGAGCATGGGTGGGCATGGGTATAGTGCTTTCGCCGGACTGGGTAAGCTGTATGCCGATACCGTGCCGAGTGCGACGTGCGTTTCCTCCTTTATCTTTCAAACCGTCTCTTCAAACGTTGATAAAATGTTAAAGGTACGAAGGAGAGAATTACGTCCTAGACCAACAAGTCCTCCGCGCCAGCCTCAAAACGTTTACCCTCATCTTCGGCAACCCCGCCGCGTCCCCCGCCGACAAAGCCAAGCTCGCAGCAGGCCTGCCGGGCACGTCGAAATACCTCCGACTTCTCCTCGACCCAAGCCTGCGTCCACCTACTGCTTCATTTACACCGGTTGACGACGTCGTCAGTATCAGTACTACTGTGATCTCACTTTTAGAATGGCGTGCGGCAGGCCTCGTGAAGGAGGCCGCTCAAACGCACAAGGACGGTACACCCGATGCGACGGCGACCCAACGCGTGGCCAAGGCTGTTACGGAGGCGTTTGTTAGTGCACGGGTGGGCGAGATGATTGGGGAATTGCCGGTTAAGCTTGGGAGGGGGACCAGGGAGGCCGGGGTCGTTGGCAAGGTTTATGTTTTGGTGCGTCGTTGCAATTGCTTCCTTCTCTCCTCTTCCTTTGAGCTGATTCTTCAAATAATAGTACCTCCTAACGACGCTCGAATCAGCACTCGTGGACCTCCTCTCCTTCAGACTTTACGTCACTCCCAAGGCAGAGGCAGAATCTACAGCCGACCCCGCGCGCGGGCTGCGTCTTGCCATCGGCCAGCTTTGCAAGGAGTTGTTGCCCGAGGCTATTGGGTTGACGGATGCGTTTGGGTATTCAGATTGGGATTTAGATAGCTCGCTTGGAGTGTACGATGGGAGGGTGTATGAGGCGTTGTGGGCGAGGGCGCAGGATGAGCCGTTGAATCAGACGGAGGTTACTGAAGCGTATGAGGTGCGTTGATTTGACTTCTTTTGCTGTCAGGTGAATCAACCCAAAGTAGGCCTCGATCAAACCGATGATGCTGCGTGGACGGAGGACTGCTGGGGCCTCTGCGAAGCTGTGATTCCGAACGCCCACGCCCCACAACCAGTATCAAATGCATTTCTCGAGTGATGTCAATAAAACACTTGGTGGAGTCCAAAACCTGTTAGTATTACAACGGAGTCTAGCTCTCCAAGGACTCCCGGCGACTCAATTTCGCAGCCCGCTTGAGTCCTTCACCGAGAGTGACGAACGACGGGCGCTCGGTGATCTCTTTCCACCACCTGAAAGCCTCAGCATCAGAATCAAAGAGAAAGGAAAGGAAAGGATACAGACCTAGCTACATTCGGCCACCTCGGCGTGCAAGTCATGTAATCACACCCGGCCGCTGCGAGCGGTGCGCCAAAGGCAACGTGGAACAAATCCACCAAGCTGAATTCCTGTGCCCGATCAAGGATAGAACCGATTTTACTGAGCGCACTTACCTCGCCGCAAAGAAACCTCCGCTGCGCAAGTATCCCATCATACACATTCAAAGTGATGGCCAACTTCTCCAGTGCAGCTGACACCACTTCCTCGTCGGGCAGTAGACCGAGCAACCTGATCACCGCCACATCATCGAAAATATGGGAGAACGCAAAACTTGAAGACGCACGGCTGTATAATCGCCTGACGATACACCACCCTTGCATGCGGTTCAAAATACCCATACTCCATCGACGCGGCTTGTTCGAACTTGGCGCGTGCCTGTAAATCAGTTTCTGGGGGAGGGCACAGGTGCCCCCCCGCGTGTGTGAGGTAACGCTCGACGAGGTATCGGCATATGGCACGGCTTTCAAAGAGTATGAAGCCGTCGTCGTCCTGTCAGTCTTGTCAGATATGGAATCCTAGGGCGAAGAGAAGAAGCAGCCGACGATGGCAGGAACCATTCCAAACGGCTGTCTCGCCAAATGCTCGGGATGCTTATGCTCGCCGGCATACATGTCGACGTACACGAGCTCGAAGGGGACACGCAGCTCGAAGAGCGTCATGACGACGATACCTGTGCCACCGGCGGTGAAATCGGGTCCGTAGACTTTCAGTACCATGGCTAGGGCAGATGAGAGGGGTTGACAGAGCGGCGATTATATACCAGGTGGTGCGGACGTGGAGTTTCGAGACCATGGGCCCGCTGTGGCCGCTGTGCGGAGCGTAGGCGGGTGAGGAGAGTAATTCGAAGACGTCTTCATCGAGGTAAAAGAATCGGCAGGCATGACACGAGGAAAGTTCTGATCTGGTGCTTCAGGAAATCCAATCCCCATTTTCGAGCGGAGAAATCCGAATTTAGGCCGACGGACGTAATTCTCGGTTCGAGAAGCCGCCGAAAAGGGTCGCGAAGACGGGAATTGCCGCTCCAATGGAAACGCCGAGGTCAGGGGTACGGCTATTCCGCCTCGTTAGTTCCAGGTCGCTTGTCGACGTTTTCACGTTGTTATTCAACGAGGACGGGAACTTCCCAACTACACCACACCCGGTATAATCTTGTACCGGACCCTGCCTGCCCAGACCTCCCACTCCTTCCCAAAGTTTTCCTTCAGCATCGCATCCTCCTTGCGCATACGCACACCAAGGCCATGAGAAGCAAGAGAAAGCCCGCCAATCCACACCGGCAGAATCCTCCACATCCACACTTCCCAGCTCCCGGCATGTGTGACGGACTCGACGACCCACGACCCCGGTGTGAGGTGACACAAACCAACACCGACAGCAGCGAGCACCGCGCCAGAATAACTCGGGTGCCTGACGATGGAGAATATCCCGTCCGTGATGAGCTTGTGGTTTTCGCGGATGCTCAGCTGGAAGGTGAAGAGCGTCCGGAGGCGGCGGTAGCATGAGATGCGGATAGCAGTGCCGAGGAAGTTGAGGGCGCAGCCCATGAGGAAGAGCGGTGTTGTGCGTAGACGGGTTGCAGAGCTCGTGGAGTCGAATGTATGCAGGATGAACGGAGCGATGGGGAGGGAGGGGACGGCGTGCGCAGTGAGCACAGCGATCTCTACGAACCCGGCAACCCAGAATCCTGCCTAAATGAGAGGGAATATGAGCTGAAAAACTTCTTGGACATGATTGGACTGGTACATGGACGAGTAGGTGTCCTAATCGACGAACCTTGAGGATGAGTGGGAACCACCTCGGACCGAGTTTTTCGAGGCCAGTGGGAGGTAGCTGCTCAGCTTTGGGAGGTGGCGGGTGTGGCGGAGTCATGGTTATGTGGATTCCGATGGTTGCGATGAGCAGCAGCGGAATCCTCCAAAGCGACATGGTGGTGAGAAGAAAGAGGAATTGATCGTTGATGGCTGATGCTAATAGTTGATCGGCGGCATTTCTATCCGAATAAGACCTCCGAAACTGTAGATATTCACTTTACATAAATGTGGTCCGCCGAAGAAATCCTCCTTTCCGACAAAACCCTCGAGTTCAGTGTTCACACTTCTTCAAAGAGAAGATGATGTTCCTTGGGAAGCGATTAGCAGGTCGTTGGCTTTGCTCAAATTATACGACTCACCAACGTCGGTACATCCATGACCACATCCATTCGGTACTGTATGATATTTTTCCGGCCCGGCTCCGAGGTATCAAGCCTCGCCGCTGGGCTCCAAAACCTCTTTAAATTGGGAAGACAGCGGGGTGGCAACCGAATGGGTCCAGAGCTGACAATCGTAAAGAGTACTAGCTCTTCAATTGCCGACTGTTCCTCCAAGAACTCTAGCAGGTGGGGATCCGACATATAGAACCCACTCGCAAAGGTCTTCAACCGAAATGGCCAGTTGAAGCCGGTGAGGATGCCCTCCGCCGACGACAAGGGGTATCTGAAGTCCTTGTACGTAGCCACGTACACCCAATGTGCGGGTTGGTGGGAAAATTCCAACGCCTCGAGTGATGGGAGGCGGGAGAGAGTCAGCGCGATTGCGCGCTGTTGAGGCAATGCTACTCCCCCCGAGATTTCGATGGAGAGGCGCCGGACGAAGGATGCGACAGGCTGTGACACCGGCTTGGTCACCGCTTCGCAGAATCGTACGACGGCGAAGCTGCTAAGCGCCACGTCATCGTACAATCGCCGTTGTGCTTCAGGGAGAAAGCTCCGGGCCACAAGGCAGAGCTCGAGGAGTGACGACTTGTCGTCGACGTGGGAGAGGATGGGCTGCAAGAGATCCAGAGGCAGAGGGGTCATGGTGGAAGGAAAGGGAGGATTTTGTCTCAAATTGAGTCGCCGCATTTGATTCAGGGTTGCCGGCAGTGTCAAGATCGCGATCACTGGCTCATATGGCACTCCGGCACGCATTTCCCATCCCAACCGTGGTCCATGTTGCAAGAGAAACGCTGATACAAGTATCCAGAGTCCAGAATCCACAGAATCATGACGCTAGGCATTTCCTGATACGCGACTGGCAGAGGAATCAAAATCGAACCCAAGATATCCCTGATTTACCTTTCGCGTGCAGAACAGTGACGATGTGATGCAGACTTTTAATTAATGTTGAACTTGATCACAACTGAGATTTGCAGGTTCTTTCCCTAACCGAACGTGGACGTTTGATCTTCGCGCGGCCAGAGTCGGCGACCCGGGGTTCGATGTGAACCTAAATCGGGACTGGACAATGTCGAAGAGGCCATGTTCCGTCCCTGGTCAAACGGCATGCTGTGCATTTCTACTGTCATCAACGCCGACCCCATCGCAGTTGGTTCAAACTGACCAGTGCAATTCCGCCAATAAGTAAGTAAAGTCCCTAGCCCAATGGTAGCGCGGGACGCTGTTGGTTTCAGTTATTCTGAAAATCACGTAGCACAGGAATGACAAAACAACCACTGGTCTCTCATCTTGGCCCGCCGCCGCCGCAAACTCCCATAAACCGTCGTCATCTTTCTGCGGGCCGCCCCTTGGGGGATGTCTATCATTCCCTCCATCACGGTCGCCTACATACACAGCTTTCGACGGGCGGTGTACTGAATGATCGCCTTGAGAACTCGAGGCAATGGCATAGGCCTCGGATGTAGATGGACCGATGCATTCCAGCTCTTCGTGGCTCACGGGCGAAACGCCATGTGGCCTGCACATAATTAAATCTGCTATACGTACCGCAGCGCCAACAGTGGTATAGACGGAGACCGAGATACAATCTCCGTACTGTGCAGATCCGGTAATGCATTACACCCTTTAAGCGTGCGGTCTTTCATTTTGTTGACTTTAAGCAGATGCCATCGTGGTAAGTATCAATCAGCCAGGCTGTTCGATTATGGGCGGCCCTGGAGTCCATGCTCGGCCGGCGGTCTCACTGTTCACGGATCCCACTGCGAAGAAACGACATGATACTTCCGATATCAACACTGGCATCCATATTTTGCGACAAGCGCCGACACTGAGCCGTTTGGAACGACAACAACATCCGCCGTGAGCGGTCATGATGCCAACCTATGGTCTGAATTGACGAGGCAAGTTGGGATTGTGGTGGTGAGCAGTGTATTGTGTGCTGTAGTAGCGGCCCCGTCGTTGCTTTGCTTTGCTCACACGCGTTTAGATTCAGCGGCCCTCGAATATATAAAGTGCTCTCGCTCTAATGACTGACTGCTCAAACCCTCTTCTCCCAAATGTCCACTCCAGCCTCATCCTCAGGATCGCGGAAGCGCATATACGTCGCGTGCACTCAGTGCCGCCAACGAAAGATCAAAGTCCTCCTTCTTTCAATGTTTCACATTCGATTCTGATTCCTTGACATAGTGCGTTACTGCGAGTACACTGGAATTCCCGGACACACCTTGTGAACGATGTGCGCGTAAAGGACTGCAGTGCGACTACATGTCAGTGGGAGAGCAATACGCCGTTCCCCCGCCGGCTGCTCCTCTGTCTGGGCATCCCGGACGGTCTCGAACCCCTGCACCGCGCGCTCCAGATACACGGAGACCGCCGTCTGGTACCTATCCCGGACCACCGCCGTCACAACCACAACGACCTCCGTCCCGCTTCTCGCACTCGCACTCGAATTCAAACTTACACCCGCACCCGCACCCGCACTCTAATTCATTCAATCATAATGCAATGCCCGCGCAATACAACCAACAACAGCTGAATGCCTACACCCAATACCCAGATCAACAATACGGGTACGACGGGCTGGCCCCTCATGCGGGACAGCCGCCCAACTTCTACTCTTCCGCGGGCGCCCCGTATCCGATGTCAGGGCAAATGATGCAGTCGGACTATTACGGAGCTCAAGACCAGAGTCAGTACGTTAACGATCCCGCCAACTATAATCCGAGCTTCAATTATGATCCTAATACGTATACTGGGTGAGTTTGGCCCGCTTCTTCTTTTATGGCGAGTGAACATGTGAACTTATGGGTTTGCAGACAATGTATATGCCCCCCAGGGCCGTGCTATTGTGGCATGCGGTAGGAGGACGACTGGCATACCCGATACATGCTATTATTATTATTTTATTATTTCAACACCGAGGGGATTTCTTCAATAGAGGTGTTTACTTTCGGCTTCACTTTGCTTTTCAACGTGAGAACGAAGTTCAACGAACCCAGTAATTCATCGTGAAAATCAATCCAATCTTTTTGCAAGGCTGTGAGATCTACGGCTAGCACCGCCCGCTGCCTGGTTTGCCCGCAATGCAAGCCGGAGCTAATTACTGTGACTCTGAGTACTATAACCTCGAGGCAGCAATATATCACGGACATGAGACGTCTGTTGGTGACGTATCTGTGATTCTTCCTTGATCCTTCGTAACGCGGATGGTCGTCGACTGGGCAAACCAGCCCCATGCATCCAGGTCGAAATAAGTGTTCGGGCGGTTTCCGGGCGGCAACAGTTTGAAGTTTGACTGGGAACAGCGACACGAATCAGATCAATGATCGCCGGTTCGTTACTTCGTTTCCGCTGGCATTGGATTTCGTTGGTGAACTTGATGATTTTCACCCAGGGCCGTGCAAGGGCCGTGATGGTCTAATTCTGTCGCAATCCGTTGGTTCTTCACGCGTGGAACCCATGAAATTGGTCGCTGTGTTTGACATCCGTAGGAATAATTGTTCATCTACCAAGGTCAATCAGGTATTTGGGTATCCACGAGGGCAGTCGAAGAGAAACGTCCGCTATGCGACAATGTAAGCGGATTGATGCCGAACTCTGCCGCAGCGTCCGGTCTTCCATTGATCGCCGATCAAAACGCCACGTTTTTTCTCCTTCTGCCACCATGTCGACGACGAACTCCCTCGTTGATCTCCCGACCGAGCTTCTCGTGGAAATTGTCTCTTACTATCCTCATCCTCATGACTTTCTCTCCCCCCTCCTCCGCCACGAGCACGGCCTTCAGGAACGCCAAGACCGACAGCAGGTCCTTCGATCACTTTCCCAGACGTGTGGAGTCTTGCGCAGGCTCTTTCTACCCGCTCTCTGGGAACGGTTGGAGGTTTCAAAGGTGTCTCTCCTCCGAGAGGAAGCAGTCAGCAGCGAGGTCGCGACGTCATTGCTGTCCTATGTCAAGTGTGTCTCTGTCTGTACACCCTGTCCTTCTTTCTCACAGAAACATCCAGATCCGTCCACGTGTCCACTGCGGAATGGCCCGCGTCCGATATTGAACCCATATTCCTCCTCGTCAACCTACTCAAAGCCCTCCCGAACGTCACCGGCCTGCAGATCTACCACAATATCGCGTGGGAGTTGGTAGCCGCTTTCGCATACGCGTTTGCGGAGGCCAGCTTCCCTAGTATCACGGAACTAGCGGTGCCCGATGTGCTCGAGCAGATGTTCCCTTCCTTTCCCAACGTCAAGACACTTGCTTGCCCCGCCATCTACGCGCACAGCCGAGTGCTCTCTCCCGCCCAACAGTATTTTCCCCATCTCGAAGGCATCTCAGGACTTCGTCTCTCCAAAATGTTGATTAACCGTGCGTGTTTTTTCATCATCTTCTATGTTGGCGCTCAGCTTATCTACAGAGGTCCGCCAGCACTTGCCCAAGCTACGTGCAATATCTGTCAGCAGCGTCGTGCCACCAGAAGACTCGGACGGGCGTTCCCACAATCACCAGCCGGTCGAAGACGACGAGGACTGTCGTCCAATGTTCACCGACCTTGCCTTGCTCCGCGATTTCAAGCACCTCGAAGAGCTGTCGCTCATTTACGCCTGTGCAGAACGGGACGCTCTGTCACTCCCTGCGCTCATTAGCGCAGGTAAGGACGTCCTGCAGCATACCAGTTCAAAGACGTTCAACAAGAAGCTGTTGAGGGTGTGGGATTGGGATTGGAGCAAGGGCTTCGATGTCCATCCTCGGGTTGTGTATTTGGAGGCAACTGTGTGATTGTCTGAATTAGATTTTCTGTTCGGCCCTCGTTCTCGCAGCGTCCTGAACGGAAAGTTTCCTTCCGCAATCGATGATGGATCTGTTTGGTGGACAGGTAAGTGCCGATTTTCCGACCAGGCATCTGTCGAAAACAGCGGTTGTTTCGAACCAGCTATTCCTACCCGTGTTCAGTATTGGTTCAGTGTGAGTTTGTACAGAACTAGGTACGGACTTGATCCTATTCCGTCAATACATTTTCCGTCTTTCTTCCTGGTCGTCATTGTCTACCTATTGCCGTTTCAAAACACCGGCTCATGGTTGCCGGTGGGTCCTTGCCGGACCTGACGATCAGAGGGTGATACGTGAGTTGCAAGCTATTCTTAGTGTCAAGGTTTTTTCAATTCCTATTAGTGTTCAGCCCGGCTGCGTTGAAAACCCGCTTTTCAATCCCGACTTTGGATGGTGCTGAACTCGGTATTCAAACCGTGGCCGTAGAGGGAGATGCATCTCAGGGAGGTTCACGTATACTGAGAAATGCATGAATCAAAGCGGCAGTTTCAACTTTTTCTAGCGCTACTTCAGACGGCAGTGATGCAGGTGACTACCGATTATAGCGTGGAAAGAACGAGGTACAAAATCAACCCGAACTGAACGCAGAATAGGATTTGGGCCATTCGGGAAAGTGGGATGTCGATTCTTCTGAGCGACCTGAAACGGAGTGATTCAAGTTGTTGTGTATGGATCTTGAGTTGACTTTCACTCACCGCTGCACGACTCCGCAGCCTCAATTTCACAATTCCGATAATACTTACAGGTCATCTCCCGTCCTCCCGCGTATCCACTCCCGATCATAAGCATTGGCGTTACAGGAGTTTGCGCAACGCGGGTGGATAAATCGACCTTGGGGAAACCAGGCAGACGACGCTTGGTTGAGACCACGGCTCGCTGACACCCATCCCGAGTCGACGATCCACCACCCCTGAAATATGCAGCTGGTCCCAAATGACTTGCCTAAACACGTCCTGACAGCTGAACCGCGGATATCCCTCGTGACCGGTGGCGAAATTGTGGCAGAGGCAGCACACAGGAGTGCCACCGGGTGAGGGACGAAACCAGAAGTTGCAATCGTGGAGGGACTGGGTGGTCACCGCGCAGGAGAAATCAGAATCGAAGGTGCTTTGCGTTTGTCACGGGTACTCGTGAGGGCTAACTGTGCCCGTACGCGTACCCGCCCAGATCCCGTCAACCCGCGCGGGTATCTGCTACATCTACAGCTTGCGGGCTTCGAGAAGGAACGGGCTCTCTCGATCCATGCCGCCGGCGCTCCCAAAGCTGTCATGGGAAACCCGTGCTGGCCCGAGTTCTTTGCAGCCGTGACAACTCAGCCATGCTGTAAGGAAGGACAAACGCACACAAAAGTCCAAATCCTACCTGGAAACTTCACTCCCAATGGCCCACCTGCCTCCCGAAATCATCGACGCCATTATCTGCAAAGTGGAGGACCCAGCCACTCTCAAATCCTGCTCGCTCGTCAGCTCAGCTTTATTCCGCTACCCCAGTCAGCGCCGCCTATTCCGCTTCTTGACCCTCAACGGATGGGCTACTCCACCCAACTACAATGCGGTGTCCACTCTCCTCGACGAATCACCTCACATCGCGGCATACTTCACCCATCTGCGCGTCGTCCTCCCCGACGAAGGGCCATCCATCCCAGACATTGGGAGCCTCAAACACGCGCTCAGCAAAATATCCCACGTGCGTTGGTGCATGCTCGACGGCGGTAGGCTAGCGTGGACACCCGCATTCCATGCTCCATTCCTCCGCTTCCTCGCTCGGCAGAGGTCGTTGCGCGAGCTGCACATCGACTCGTTCTCGGCCATCCCACAGGACGTGATGCTGGAGATCCTCACCGCTGCACCGGGCCTATCCTTCAAATCCACGTCCGTCGACACTGCGTCCAGCCTGCGGTGCCGCTCACCCCCGAATTGGGCGCGCATCTTTTCACGCCCAATCGAGCGGTTGGCGGTCGAAGCGGACTCGAGCAGCGTCGTCGAATTAATGAACGGGGGGCAATTGGCAAAGTTGGTGGGACAGATGCGGTTCCTCTCTGCTGTCTCCGACTGTGAGGAAAGCATGCGTCTCGTTCAAGGCTGCGCGGAGACACTGGAGCACCTTCGGTTTAACGGGATCGGTATGGACGGCTTCTCCTTGCGAAGATGTCTGCTGATTGAAGTTAGCTGAGAGCTCCACTTTACAACTGAGTGTTCACTTGCCGTCGTTGCGGTCGGTGGAGCTCGTCCTCTCGTCAGACGACCTGACTTCCGGGTGGCTTGTCGAGACTACTTTCCCCCTTGCACCGCGCCTCTCACGCATAACTCTGACTGTCTCGTGTGCGGCGCAGCCCGACTGACCGGCCCTGGATGCCGGGTTTTTAGCGAGCTTGAATGCGATTCGATGTTCCAGAAGCAACGGACGTGCACATGCAACAGCTATATGATTGTGTGCGGAAGGGAATGCCGAAGGGCAGTGAGAAAGGGAGACTCGTATTGGAGCAGTTAGAGGAGGAGGATGATTGGTATTTATACCCTCGAAGTTGTTCAGCCGGATGAATAACCATGATAAGCAATAGTATTTGCTTACCCTCTTTCATTTCCAAGCCACGTCCTCTGGTATGACACACCGCCGTCCTGATGAGCGCCTCCCCGGATACACTGATATTGGGTAAAGTAGATGACCCGTAGATCTGCATAAAGGTGGAATGACTGCGCGGGCGAGGGTTAGTTTCTAACCAAAGATATCAAACATCCCTCACCGGAGGGTTGAATACAAAGATAGGTGATGTTTCTACGTTTGACGCACACCACCGCTTCGTTCAGACTGCCGCCGTGTAACCGCGCCGGAGCCACGGTCAAGTCGGATTTCTCGTATCAAGTCAACGCCCCCAAAGGAGATTATCTTGAAATCCCCAGAAGTTAGCTCACCGGCCAAAGTATTATTCGTTATAGTGGTGAAGTTGCCGCCCGAAATGAAGGATTCTTTCGTACGGGGGAAGAAGGCGCCTATGCATTGGCTGTGTTGGCGTCTGTTGGCATCGAGTCTCGCGAATGCGCTCGGGCTGCTCGGCTGTCTGTGTGCTCGTGGATGGAGAAGGAGAGGATCTAGAGAACTTGGCGCCGTACAGCCGTCGGGGGAGAGATTCGAATCGCTTGACGCTCATAGAAGCGCCCAGGCTGTGGCTGACCGTCTCGGACGCCGCCCGAGCATTTAGCCCTGGATGTGTAGTATGATTCGCCGTAGTCACTGGCCATAAGCTCAAACTAGTAGAGCGTATTGGATGTCGATGAAAAGTGGAAATTCTGTCAAGTGAAATCCTTCACAGATTTAAGCGAGTCTCGCAGGATTGATCCCACTGGAGCCCACTGGGCGCGTCCCATTAGCCCAACTTCTCGTGAGATTCGCTCCACTTTTAAGCGAAATCTCGCTTAAATCCACTTTCTGTCGACATCCAATACGCTCTAGTACATAGGCTCCATCAGGCTCGCGAAGGTCCAAGGATGGTGATCAAAATCAAACCTTGAGAATGACTGATCCCCCCGTCAATATATCATCCAGCTCCATGATCTTGCCCAAAGTCCAGAGAGCGACGAGCTGGGGCAGAGGCGGAGGCGTGTCGACTGGCGCTGTGCCGTGCGTAGCGATGGCCCGCCGGCGGATGAGGTAGTGTGGACACACTTGCGCAAGTGAAAAGGAGAGACAGCGGACAAGGGGGACGCACCCAGTAGGATCTCGACAATGAGCTTGAAGCAGCGTATCCCCCACAAGTGGTCCGCAGGTAAACGAGACAACGGCCTCACTCAGACAACTCGTCAACAGCTCGACAAACTCGGGGGATGGCCCTCTCCTCGGCACAAAGAAGAGGACTTTTTAACCAAATTAGGCTGGCTGTGAGCTGTGAGATGGGCTTCGTACGCACGCATGTCACATGAGGATCCGGTAGATAACACAGACCAACGGCAAACGCAAGTGAGGGCCCGCCCGCCGTCGAGCGGGTTGCCGGATCAACGTTTCTGAGAGGAGAGATTCGTCGGAAGGAGCGCACAGCAAGGCCAGGTGGTATTGTAAGCCGCGTCTAGGCAAACGATTCAGCGGGCATGCGCGGCATGGCATGATGCGGGCGAGCGTCCACCAGACAAAGGCGCAGTGGACGACGGAAATGGCGAGTCCCAGGTCTGCATAGTATCTTTGGTAACAGCCAGAGGGAAGGAATTGACCATAAACTGTAGAGGCATTGCAGAAGTTAAGTTTTTTCATGGAGGAAGAAGAGCCGCTTGGCACGTGATGCCACTGCGATTGCGTGACAATCGATCGATCTGCCCAGATCCGAGATCGCTGCCGAAGCCTCCCGAAAGTCCGAGATTTGGAATAACCGCAGAACCGGTGCCACGGTGTTCTCACGGTGCGGCAGCCATCACGGCCAGCAAAGTCTTGATCATGATGCGCTCTGGCGGGCTCATCCCGCCCGACTCCGCCTGCATGATCCCTATCTTGAATTCATGTATATACTGATATAAGAATAACAATTTCTACTGTATAACTATAAGTAATGAATGGCGGGCGGGGCGCAAAATACTCGCAATCGCACGCGTGGGTTCCTTAGGTTGGGGTACGGTGCCGTACGCGCAGCGACGAAGAGTAGGCGGATGGGGAGTAGCTGATGGCGGGCTGGTGCTATGACGGGATGCCCATGACGCGGCGAGCTCGAGTGCAATACGTCGTGGTGAGGCGCGAAGGAAGGCATCATCAGGAATATGCAGTGCTGCATAGTGCTATGCAGCGCCTCCAGTTTTCCTGATGATTGCGCCGCGAGGGAAAGCGGTGTGGTGGAGGCCATGTACATATGGCGTGTACAAAGCTGACGGCAGTGGCGACTGTGAGTCGGGCAAGGACGGTGAGGGTGCCGAGACGATCTTCACCCGACCGTGACGCGGCGTTTAAAGACTGGGGCGGTGGCGTTGGCGTTGGCATTAGCTGTAGGCGTGGTGAGAACAGGGAGTGACGGGGAGTGGGAGCAATGAGCGAGCTAGACAACAACGGGCGGACGAGGACGACGAGGAGGCGGCTGAGACAGGTGGAAAGGGGCTGACAAACCTTGATCCGTGATGGCATCACCACTGAGATCACTGAGACAACCGGGATCACCACCGAACAACCGGGATCAGCACCCCGGTTCTGCGGTTATCCCAATTCCCGGACGCTCTCCCCGAAGGGCCAGTTAAATTTCCAATCAAAATGTCCATAACTCTGCGGCATAATTCATAGATACGAGCAAACTACGAGACACATCGTCCTTGTTCCGCATTCGGCGCCCATTCGACGTGGGTCACTGTTCAAATAAGCCCACAACCCCCATCCGTTCTTTGCTGCTGGTCGTGCACGTGATCGACGTTGTATTCTGGCGGCGGCGCGTCCCCACGGCGCGCCTCCGAAATGTCGGCCTCCAACCGGCGCACCCTTGCTTCACACATCTCATTCCGCCCTCGCAGGCGCGAAATAGCCACTTCTGATTCGTCTCTCAGGCTGGCCGTGGGTACGGGTGCCATGGATTCGTGTCCCATCGGATTATTATCCACGACGCCGGAGGACGTGACGTCCCTGCTTGAAAATGGCCAAATGTGCGTAATCCCCTCTCGTGCGAGTCGTAATTTGTTTGGTAGCCATTCTTGGCGCAGTGTGTCGTGGGACTCGGGACGCACGTGGGCGGGATACGGGGTCACGGTTATATTCCTCTCCCTGTCCTCCACCATGAGATTGGCTGGCGGGTACGATACCAAAGCGAGATTGGGTGGCATCCGTGGCCTGCGACGTCTGAAAAAGAGTAGAAAGACGACTATCAGAGGTACGACAATTCCAAACACGATCCCGACGATAGCTCCCCTTGGTAATGGGTGGGTACGGGATATTGTGTCCGGTGGGTTCAAAACGCTGGGTAGCGCCGTCGACGGGGAAAGGCCTGTGTTTGGAAAGTCAACCAGCGTACATGAGGCAGGGCTGGCTGACAGCGACGTACTCGTCGATGAGAGTGAAATGGGCTTTGATAGTGCGAGACTCGAGGCTGCGGCGGCATCGAAAGTTGTCGGCTGCCCACGAGTTCGTTAAACCAGTCAACAGATAAAACGCTACTCACCAAAGGTGTCGCAGAGACCATGGCAAAGAGCCAAGGTGGGAGCTCCCCAGCTCCCGCTCAATTGAACCTCAAATTTCTAAGAGCGGTACGAAGAGAAAGGCTCACAAGGCAAGGGCGACGGAAACGTTCTATTTAGTTGAACGCGATCAGCCATCATCTATACATCCAGTCAAAAAGACGACGTACGACTCGATCTTGACCCCGCACTCGTTTTGCTGAAGGAATTCGGGTACACTACAAGGCTTCACGTCAACTCGAAATGGCCGCGGGTCAGAGCGACCTACCTCGAGGTGCTGCGATTCGCACAGAACTCGCACGCAGTCACAGTGAAATATGCAGCGGTGCTGCAGTTACACTGTAATGATTTACCGGCCGCCAGCGTACAGAAAGCACTTCCAAAGACGCAAGGGCCATTGCCGGCTTCGTTTTGCAGCTAGATGGCAAGGATGAGAGTGAGCGGGGAATGAAGGGATGTGTAATACACATACCGGTGCGCAAGTAGTAATCCCTGGGCTCAGGACCTTTGGTCGGGACGGCCTGGTTTGGCCACCGAATCCAGAGTTGGGCGCTTTGTGTTTTGGCCTGAAGCCCGGCATGATCGACTTCCACCCCAAATCCTGGATGATAGCGGGAGAATCAGCCCACTGCTGTATGTCAGGGGCGTTCGCTTGAACCTGTAGTCGAACAAAGGGAGAGAATGGACAGGGTACTCGCAGAGCACACCGTAGTGGGAAAAGCAAGAGTGGAAACAGGGCTCAGTCGAGGGGATATTTTGTGGTGGTATCAGAGGCAACGACCTTTTACGAAAAAGATGATTCCGGAATCGTTTGACAGGAATGGGGCACAGATTTTTGGGGGCTAGAGAAAGAACTCACACAGTTAGAAGATGTGGAGCAGGCTTAGCAGAGCTCCAGCTGTTCGTTGCCACAGAATAGTCAGGAATAAGCGCCAGTCTGCCTGGGGAGTCGAGACACCGTCGCGACTCGCAAGAGAAGCACTCGTGTAACGAGGACCGGATATTATCGAGGGATAATCAGGACGTCGTGCACGAGGGTACTTAGATCGCACGTTTGCTGGTGGTGGGGGCAAGGTGGGGAAGAAGAGAAGTGGCGGGCACGTGCAAATCAAAGCAGTTTTGATGGCCGCATCAGATGTCGCTTGTCTGGCGCATCAAAGTGGCTTCCCACCACAACGTCCACAGACTCGGATTCCGCGAAGAGGCCTATCCCGTATTAGGAGCTGGTCGACGTCATCGTAAAATAAACTCGGAGGAGACACCCTCAGCCTCAGGTCTTGCTCCATCCGGGTCCCAAAACAGCCAGCCTCTTTCAAGCGCAGAATTCTGCGTCCTCACGGCAGAGACGACGATCACTTTGGAGAATTACTAATCTCGCCCTGCTTGGGTAATGTCGGAGCCAGACGCTCTCATTGAATCTCTCATACTTCGGGCTACAACGGACCTCGTGGTCCTTGAATCTCTCACACTTCGCGCTGTCATCCGCCGGCGGGCGCTCGAATGAATCTCTTTTTACTGGCAAGCTTGCGCGGGTTGGATCTCTACTTATGAGAGCTCCGCGCCCAATTATCTCTTGTGCTCACTACTATCCATCTTTCCCGTCTTTACCGATGGGACTCTCGATTCAACGTCGAGCTTTTCTCCTGCGCGATTTCAATTTCGGGCCTCCAAATCAGCACTCTATGCCCACCCCCGCTCACTCGCAGAACGTCCTAACTTGACACCCTCTCATACTTATTACGCTGTGTGAAATGCACCACAGCATCCTCGTGACCGCTTCCGGAATCATTCCTTCCCCAACTACGAACACATGTCTTCAAATAACAAGGAAAATTACGTTGGACGGCCATATGTATGAACAATCTACATATCTACCTCGGGCCCGACGGGACGATTTCACGTTCAATAATAATACTTAATTGTGCAGTCCATGTGCATTCCTCCAGCAGCATCTGGTCAGGTGCTTGAAGATTCGGCCGGGAGGCCACCTCGGGACGCCAACGTTCCAATTATTACCGAATATAGCCTAGGGCGCTGCATGCATCTCGAGACTACGGAAAGATCAGTTGCTGATGTCGTGAGATTACTTGGAAATTGCCGAATTCAAGTCGGGTCAAACGCCGTTGGTGAAGGACTCGATCTTATTGCTCAAATGCGCAGGCTCTCCGCTGGCTTCACAGGCTGGTATTTCGAATTCTCTCTATATTTTTCGAATGCCAGTCAAGTGATTCACTGCTCCCTGTTATCCGTGAAGAATCGTTACCTACACACATCACTGACAGACGCACATGTCTCAGCGGACTCTTGTCGCCGCCTTCGAATAGACTTTCCTCGCGTGTACACGCCGGTAAGAAGCCACTGGCTGTGGTCATGGGATCTCCCCTTGTGGTCCCGTGGGATGTATTCCGAGTCTTCCTTACCCGCCCGAACTTCTTGCATGCGGCTTCTTGGCGGCTTCGATCGAGTCTCCATTTATCTTCCAGCGGGACCGGAGCGAGGTTTCTTGCGTGCCACATCTGGACAGACTCGGAGAATACGTAGCACGCCAGGCAGGCAAATCATGACAAACTTCTTTATGCGTTCTCGCTGTCCAAACCATTTTACGTGGCGACGCATGCAAGTGCATATCTTTGTCTACGACATTAGAATGAAGAACCGCGAGGAATCCTAGGACAAGATAACACAAGGAAGCAGAAACAATCGCTCGAACTGTCAACATTTCGCCGCCAGCGCACGCAAGTTGGAGCGATTGTACATGCGGACGAAGACTTAAATTTAGGCACTTATCTCCCATCATGCTAACTATAGAATAAGCAGCACGGCTCGGCTAGATGAAGCCAACCTTCTATCAAGGATGGCATGCGGATTGGGTAGATCGAAGCATGTTTGCCTGGCGAGCTCGGTCACCAAGCTGGAAGTACAATGAATTCAATTCGAGTATAAAAAGTACAACCTCGTTGCAGAGAGTCTCCAGCAGCATCCGCTCCACCCACCTCACCTCACACACCATGGTCCGCATCGCTATCCAAACCGCCTTCGTCGCCGCCGTCATTGGCTATGCTTCCGCCATGACCATCGACCAGCGCGCTGCCACCATCATCAAGGCGCCGCTCAAGAAGGTCAACACCGTGACCAACATCGCCAACATCGTCGCCCACGACAACGCCCGGCTCAACGGCTACTTCAAGAAGAACGCCGAGAGCAACGTCGAGGAGCGCTCGTCGGTGATCAACGAGATCTTCAGTTACATCGCCGAGACCACCGTCGGGTCGCAGACGTTCGATTTGATTGTTGATACCGTGAGTAGTGTTTCGTTGGCTGCTGGCTGGTGGTATTCACACGCATCGTCGAATAGGGTTCTTCGAACACTTGGGTTGGCTCTGGGACCAAGTTCACTGCTGGTTCCACCGGTGTGAGCACTGGCGCATCTGTGTCAGTTTCCTACGGCTCCGGAGAATTCTCGTACGTTCCTCCTGCCAGTCCAATTCGTCTTCTTATGTCGGAACAGTGGAACCGAGTTCACGGACACCGTGTCAGTCGGTGGCGGAATTACCGCGACGAAGCAATCCATCGGTGTGGCAAAATCCTCCGAAGGGTTTGAGGGAACGGATGGTATCATCGGCTTCGGGCCGGAGGAGCTGACGGAGGACACTGTCAGCGGCGTCAGCGAGGTGCCCACCTTTATGCAGAACTTGGTTTCCCAGTGAGTATCCGCCGCACGCTCCCTTCCTCGCACTCATCGTGCTTCCAGGGGTATCATCAGCACCAACGTCCTCGGTGTATCCTTCGCCCCGCTGACGGGCTCCGACGAAGAAGACACCAACGGCGAGCTCACCTTTGGCGGCACCGACTCGACCAAGTTCACCGGCTCCATCACGTACACCACCCGCATCGCTCCCTACTGGGGTGTATCTGCCAGCAAATTCGCGTTCGGGGGCACCAGCCTCGGAACCAGCACCGCCTCCGGCATCGTTGACACCGGCACGACTTTGATCTACATTCCCACGACCCTCTACACCAAATTCCTCAGCACCGCCGGTGGCAAGCTCGACAACGCATCCGGCCTGGTCAAGTTCACGACCAAGCCGACCGCCAACTTCACCTTTGTGATCGGCGGCACGACGTTCACGCTGACCCCGACGCAGTACCTCGTCCCGACGGCGCAGTACGACAACTGGGAGATTTCGGGCAGTGGCTTCTACACGTACATTGCTGACGGTGGAAGCGAGGCGCCCAACATGATCTTGGGTATGACGTTCCTCGAGAACTTCTACTCTGTCTTTGATACGACGAACAACCGGGTTGGGCTTGCGCCGGCGGCTTGATTTCTGTTGGGGATTTACTACATTTCTTTTGTACAAAAAAATCATCGAACAATGTAAAGTGATTTTGGTCTTTTCCGGTAGAGCGAGGACTCGGGAGTGGGGAGACCATGGTGGTCGGATACAAGTGCCACATGATTGCGGCTGCTTATAAATTGATAATCACTTCTTGCTCTCAACCATGCCGCCGAGCTCTCTTCTGAATGAATCAAATCGGCCGCAATAGCTCCAACTGGCTCCTTATGGTGGTGGACGAAACTTCATGTCACGTCACAATTTTGGGAATTTCGACCTCGGATCTTGCCCGGCAGCCCCCAATACCCCAAGAGTGGACGAAATCCGAAAGTTTGGGCCGTGGGAAAACCCCATCAATTGATGGCCAAACTGGCCTCGGTCGAACAACTTTGGTGAGCGCTTTTTCGATGTTTGAGTGCCTGTGGGTCAAGAGTTGTGGTGGAAAACATTGCATTCACTCTTGCCAATGCTTCTCCCCTCCATTTATTGGTGTTCAGTCACTTCCCTCACTCCCTTTTTTGGGAAGTCCTTCCATTTTAGGATGTGATTGATGGCAACAATGATCAAATGATGGCCAAATTGACCCCAAAAATTTCAAATTTTAGATTTTCACTATTCTGCTCCATGGAATGTCAAGACCCATTGAAAACAATGTGAATTATGCAGTTTCGGGGTGTCTGAGGGTTTGTGGCAAGAGTTATTGGCTGTTCAAGATCAGTGATGCAGACTTGTCACGAAGTGACGTCCACCACCATATGGACGAATCGGCGGTACCGGCGCGGAATGGAATCAGGATCTAAAAACAAGACGCCGGTCCCTCTTTTCTCACCCACCATGGTCCTCGACCTCGGCTCTCTCTCGCGTGGCAAGGGAGCAACCATCTCACGAGGAAACAACGTACCTGTCTGCACGCACGCTCAACCTCACCTTCCGGGAGAGATTTTTCTCACCATTTCCGAGTTCCTTGGCAATGCGGAGACCCTGGCATTGAGCATATCGGTGCTGCGCCTTCGCTCACGATTCATCGACTTCAGCTGACGTGCTTGTTGCAGTGCTCTGACTTGCGTACCCTCCTCATGCCAGCGATGTACAGGACGGTGGAA
Organism: Roridomyces roridus; assembly: GCA_029378245.1. NCBI lineage: Eukaryota > Fungi > Basidiomycota > Agaricomycetes > Agaricales > Mycenaceae > Roridomyces > Roridomyces roridus. The sequence continues at coordinate 197,358 of JARKIF010000059.1, forward strand.
TTGCAGTCTAATCGGGCGTGCAGATTGGGCCTCGTCATGTTCCGACAACATCCCCACCTTTGCGCCTTCATCCGAACGCTTATCGTCCGCCCAAACAGCCCCGTCCCATCCTGGCCGCGCCTAAATGGGTGGATGAACGAAGTCCAGCTGACGTTACTCATCGAGGAGCTCTCAAGTCGGCTGAACAACCTCCGCAAATTCGAGTGGGGTGGATTGGAGCTGCCAGACGGAGGCATGTGGGCGGCGCTTAGAAGTTGGTATGTCAATCTAACTAGCCGTCCGCTGATACGCCCAACTGCCACCGTAGCTGTCCGCTGCTCAAGACAATCCATTCCACGGTCGGATCTAAATACCTCGAGCCGCAATGCGAAGTTAGTGCGTTCATCCTTCCGAGATGCATCTTGTCCAACTTGAGCAGCTGTTTAGATTCGAGAACTTGAAGAGCTTCTCGTTGTGCGCTCATCCTGGCCAGAGAAGTGCGTCTTCTTCTCTGTTTCAATCCTTGTCATACTGAATGACGTACCCAAAAGATCTCTCTGAGATGCCGCTTCCTTCTCAGCTCTGGGAAATGCTTATCGAACGCTGTCCCAAACTTGAGGAGCTCACTCTCCGCCTGTTCCACTCTCCCCACAGCCTCCGCGAACTTGATACCCTAACATCCTGCACATTCCCCTCTCTTCGCGCATTTCACATAGAAATTTGGCTATCATCTACTGACCCTGGCCTCTCGTCACCCTCCCTTCCGTGTTTCGGTAAATTTCTCTCGGCCCACCCCAACCTCCTTGATCTCAGTATCCTGCCCTATGCAAATACTCGACCTTCGAGCGCCCTGCCTCTCTTCCTTGCTTCCACGGCGCTACCCCGCCTGCAGTCGTTTGTAGGAGTAGCTGAGCATCTCGCGGAGCTCCCAAACCCTGCCTCAATAACAGTACTCGATCTCACCGGAGATCCTGTAGACGAAACGGGCGTTAACTCTGTGGCCTCCCTGCTCAAACGCCTCGTATCTCTGCACACGCTCGACATTCGCATCGCGCATCCTAGCCTGCTCGTATCCATCCTCGTCGGGGTTCCCGCGCTGTCCACACTGCGCGTTATGTTCCCCTGTGGCTTCAATACGGTATGTCAGACTCGGAATATTCCGCCAACTTACGAAATCCAGAAAACCCTGAACGAAATATCATTTGCTCTCCACGAGCGCCTGCCGTGCCTCCGCTCGTTCACACTGTACAAGATCCATCACCGCATGGACGCCTCGATGCTGCGGAGCGCCCTCGTGCTCTTTGCAAAGAACCCGCGCTTCGAACGGGTCGACCTAGCCTGGTTCACAGCTGCACGCTTCCAGCGGAAGCAAAATGGTAGCTATGTCGTTGTACGAAGGCGAGGGGTGGAATATTTGGATGTTTGGGAGCGTGGGATCCGCACTGGCATTGGCGGTCGGCTCACTCAGCGTTCGTTCCAGCGCCGGTTTCAGTATCACTTCGAGGACCATTGGTGGGGCTTTGTGCGGGACTGGGTGCGAAATCGGTGGTGAGATTCGTACGTTGTCTTGCCACCGTATCCTGGCGAAGGCGCTGAAATTAATTCGTTGCGCAGCGTCGGCCTTGTTTAACTGGCTTCTTGTTTTCTAGAATCGTTCCTCAAATTGAAATTTTGAACATCTTCCGGTCATCGGGCCGCATGATGATTCCCGCCCCTATCATGAAATCAGTGCCCCTGAATTGCCCTGGTGATGGCTGCACAAGACGCATGCCATCTTGATGCCATCCCACGCGCGAATCAATATCCGAAACTCAATCCAGGGCGATTGGAAATTTCAAACGGGATCAGCCGAGGGCTATTTGAATGGGGCTCTGCAGATCTCCCGCTCTTGCTTGCTGGTACCATGCCCTCCCTCGACCTCCCCACCGCAAACGGCCTTGGACGCTTTCACTACACACTGTCTACGCCCGAGGATGCCGACGCCACGGCCATCGTCGCGGGGCTCCCGACGCTCGTCTTGCTGCATCCGGTCTACATCGGGTCCCACATTTTCCACCGTATGAAGTCTCGCTATTCTTCCCGCAGTGCTGCCACTGATCAGGACTGTCTTCAGCCATATTTGCGGACCCACGGCTACGACGATTCAACCTCGTCACGATGGATTTGCGGGGGCATGGACAGACGTCGGCGGATGTGGAGGATACGTATGGGCGTGAAACGGGTGCCAAGGATGTTTTGAATCTCATGGTGCGTGGCTCCAATTTCACTCCTATACGTTGAAATTCACGGACCCGTGTGACAGGCGGCGCTCAAACTCCCCGCATGCCACCTTATGGGTGTGTCGATGGGTGCTTGTATGGCGCTTCAAGTCGCCGCCCTCGATCCAGAGAAGGTCCTTTCGATGTTCATGCTCTCGCCTCTTCCGCTCCAGGAGGTGCGTTTCTTCTGTCGAAATTGTTCTGTGAGTTTCTGACTGTCCTGTCTTCTCAAGCCGCCCGAATCCGCCGAGGGACGGCAGGAAATATACGACTGCTGGGTCGCTGGATTCGCAGACTACCCCGATCGTGTGGACGATAGCGCGCTCGAAGATGCCGTCTACGGTGCCGTTCAATTGGCGTTCAACAACCAAAATACGAACCTCGGCAGCGCGTGCGTGTCCGCCCTTCCGTTCACCCATTAATTCTCATTTCATATAGCCTCATATCACACGCCCTCCCTTCGGGAATCCGCAACTGGTCCCCGGACAAATTCTCTGCCTTCCACACCGCCAGCGTCAAATTCTTCCTCAACCGCTTCCCGCTCCCAAAATCTCAACTCGAACGCATCCGCGCGCCGATCGCCCTCGTTCACTGCTCCGATGACGTCGCATACCCGATCTCGTACTCGGAGGAGCTGCTGACCTCGTTGAGGAGCGCACAGCTTGATGCGAGGATATATACCATTGAGGGGGCGCCGCATTTTGGCAATGTTACGCATGTGAAGGAGTGAGTTTTGTCTGCTTTTCTTTTCTTGGCTACGGGGCATCTGACTGATGAACTATTGCAGGACCAATACCATGTTGTACGATTTTGTGCTGTCGAATTTGACGCCCGGTATCGCCATACCGGCTGCACAGTCTGGGGTGAAATCTCCGTTTGCGGCTGATTTGATGGCGTTCGGGTTGGAGGAAGGGGACGGGGAAAGTGATAGCGACGAGGGTGATTACTGAGTGGACATTTGTGTATCTAGATCTGTACGTGCGATATTATATTCCTTGTGTATAAAGTTCAACGCAGGATGGAACGTAAGTAATACCCTGTGGGGTGGGCATTCCCCGCGCGGAACCGTGTGTCCTATATCATCCGTTTTTCCCCAGAGATGTAGGTCATAGTTCGCCACGAGGCGAAGTACTGATAAAAATACAGCTTAGACAAGCCGGACGTAAGAGTGGGTGACCTCATACTCTCATTGTGTTCGTTATCAACACCTCCTCTGCTAAATGCGTTCCAAAAACGACCAGCTTGTGCAGATAAAAGACCAGAATCACCTCGAGAGCTTTCGCTCTAGATCTTTGAAGCCCGATTCCCTCCTCGGTCGACTGAACTTGAACATTGGAACTTGTCGACTGCCGGATTGGTCGGTGGATTCAAATGTCGATGTCTAATTCCTCCGTTTCAGACCGTGCGTGACCTCGTGCTTGCTGTGTCACCCACGATTTCGAGAATCAAGGTTGGAGTCTGATGCATTATACATACACCGAGCGCATTTGCTCCGTGTCCGCTATCTTCCGTGGCCATGGAAAACGCGAATTTAAAACCCACGCGAACCGACCTCTGAGTTCACCGCCTTTCCCATGACCGCTACCCAAAACTCTCTCTCTCGCCCTCTTCGCAAGCTCTTCCGGCGGACGACGACGACGAATCCATACCCGAATTTGAAGCATCTAACGGTATTCAAGAGGGCTCGGCCCCACCGTATCCTCCCATCAGAAGTCTGGGACAGCATCCTCGCAGACCTATCGGATGACTTCCTGCTCCTCGCCGCAGGCGTCTGCAGCACCTTCAACGAGCGCTGTATAGTCGAATACCTCCACCGCCACGGCGTCTCTCGCCAAGACCTGCGCTCTCACAGCACCCTCACCCTCCCCGCGGACTTGCTGCCCGTCTTTGCGCTCTCGGTGCAGACGATGCCTCAGGCACACACGCTCGTGTGTACCTTTTTGGCGTTCCACGACGTCCCGAGGGAGCTCCGCTATCTGCAGCAGTTCATCAGCCGAGCTGATGCTGGGCAAGTCCAACAGCTCGATCTGCGGTTCGATGGGAATGTGCTGGGGACAAACACCCCGTACTCACAGCAGGAGCTGTTGACGGAATTGGAGGGTGTGTTAAAGGCGATAGTGGGAAAGACGCCGGGCGGGCCCGTCGCGGTGTTGGACGGGTCAGATATCCACTTGGTTGGTCCGCGGTTCAGTTTGGCGTCGGTCAAGGCGGATCCGACGACATGTCGGCTGGTATGGGAGCACAAGACGCGGCTGCTCCTCCGGGACATCACGTCCATCCACTGCTCTGTAGCTGGACTGGGGACGTCCCAGCCTTTCACCCTCGTCGTTTTCAATCACCAGGCTGAGCCAACCGTGCGCTTCGGAGCCAAATTTCGCACCCAACAGACGGAGCTCAATGCCCTTCTGCCGCACATCAACTTTCCCGGCGCATTGGCACGTGTACGCATCGCAGCGCTCGTGAATCCTGCTGTACTCGCCTCGTTCGTCACCCGACACCCCACAATCCAGTTCATCCACTCCGAGCTCAGCTCCAAGCTCCCGCCGCGCCGGTTGCTGACAGAGCCCCTGGCACTCCCGAGCCTCACACAAATCGAGTCCAAGCACGTCGCACATCTGCCCGCGCTGATGGAGGCCTTTGGGGGTGCCCCACTTCTCGAAACTATCAGCCTCCCCATCCACCGACGTACCCCGGGGGAGGTAGTCGTGCTCACCGAGGCGCTTCGAGGCCTAGCGACTCTGCCCGGTGGAGAGCTCCGTATGAGCCTCTGCGCCTGGGACATCGGGCGGCATGCATGGGAGCCCATTACAGAGGCAGAGCGCGAGGTCGTCGAGAGCCTGGATAGGATCACGGCGGTGTCGATCGAGGCGGATTCTGTGGGAGATGTGATGTGCCAGCTGCCCTGGCTTGCGATGCTTCCTGCGCTGGAGAGTGTGAAGGTGCGAATCTTTGAACGGTGGGCGTCGTTGGCGGGTGAGGTGCGTGCTGGGCTGCCGGGCGTTGCGGAGATTGAGGTGGTGCAAAGATAGTTGTGTAACAATTTTTTGTGATGACTTCGACGATCGTTTGTAACGTTAGTTGTATCTGCGAGGAATGGGACTTTGTACGATTATCTTTTCAGGAAGGCCAAGTGTGATACCGATGAATCGGAACTTGCCAGGTCTTGGTCGGAGTGAAAGGATAAGGATCGAAAGGCTCCAGAGTGCTCACATATCAAGAAGGATGTTTTACTCCGTCGCAAAGAGCGCTCTCATTCATTCAATCGTCGAAGATGATCTTTTGTAGGACGATGACACGATTGCGTCATTACAGCATCTCGGTATACCATGGTATGTATGGCTCCGTCTCAGAATCTGCAAGCCAAGTCTCAGTACAACGAAGAAAAAGAAAGCAAGCACGACGCACTGCATCGCACAATGATACTCGGATCCAGATTCCACCGATACGCACGAAAATCCTTCCAGAACAACTCGACCTGCTGCGTGTTGAAGTTTTCCGGAGGCCTCAAGCTGAGCACCACCACCCTCAGGTGCTGGAAATGTTCGTGGAGGGTGGATAGCTCCGTATCCAGCACAGGCAGATCGACTTGTGGAAATTCCTCTTCTTGGAATCGAATGGCCAAGATACGATTCCGCACGTCTGGATCCATCAAGCGAATCATTCGAAAGTTGTGAAACAATCCGGCGTGCCAGTTGTTTAGGATATCGAGTTGAGTAACGGCGCGGAGATGAGTAAGATGGTGGGCTCTCGCGCCATGTGCCTGCAAGTACCAGGTTAGTGGGCGTGAGAAGACCTTTGAGTGACGCACAACGAATGAAATGATTGTTATGGTGTCGAGCGCGGGCGAAAGAACATCGAGGAGGTCCTGTCCGATTTTGAAAAAGATTCTCAATGCCTTGAGCCCGCGGACGCTAAATGGGCACCTGGGATCTCGCAACCACGAGACAGAGTCCGCAGGGAACGCCTTTGACTTGAAAGATTCTAGCTGTATCCGCTTGTGCATCCCCACCGAATCGCTCGCAGGAGGCACATGTACATGCGCTAGTGACTTGATCACGAGGTCGCAGGACAGATGTCTGATATTTGCAGAACATCCATCCCACATTCGGGCGAGTTGATCCCAGGTTCCAATGACAGGGTCCACGGTCACCGAAATGAGGGACGGAATGGCGAGCAAAGGTGCAATGACATCCGCTGCGCCCATCCACTCATGAGTAGTGGCAACGAGCTCGAGGGTGGTCAGATGGGGGAATGAAACGGCAGCTAGTCTTCGTAAAGGGAAAAACTGTGGATCTTCGTCAAAGCGGATGCCGAGTGTCTTTACGAAGGCAGCAAGATGAGAGGAAGTCTCCAAGGCGGCCGACAACGCCTCGCACTGAGCGATGAGGTGGATATTGATGGATGAAAAGAGTCGCGACTGGCCAGGATGGACCCAAGCCCGACTGACGAGGGCGCATGCGCGGAGATCGCGCCGGGCGTGGACAAAGCTCAGGGTAACGTCCAGGAGCTCTGGGATGTGTAGAGGTCCACGTTGGACGCTCATGCGGGCTGTAGAAGGCATTGGGTACGGTGAGTCGATCGCAAGAGGTCAAGGCACACACGATGCAGTGTCGTTGCAGGTCGTTGTGGGCGGAAGCAAAAGAAGCTGGGTCATGTGATGCGAAAGCCCGCATCATGACCTGATCCGAATCATCCGATCCTCCTCCACAGTTCTCCACCGACTCAACTTGCTTCTCCATTGCGCATTGGTAATTTGTAAAGCGTTTCTACCCAGACAAAGAATTTTTTCCACTGATCCTGCGTACTTGGACCGCTGTTTGACCACTGCAAACCTCGGCCTCCCTCCGCCCAGGACCGCCGCATCCCGATTGCTTCGATTCTCCACTCTCTTGGATTGAATCCTTTCGACCAGCCTGTTTCTCGTCGCTGGACGCGGTGTGTCATACTCTTCCTTCGTCGTGACGTGTGAATTGTGATTGAAAGCACCAGTGCCCCAAGGCTGTACAGGCGCCTCATAGCTCTTTCCCTCACTTTGTCCATGGAGCCTTCAAGTGAATCCCAATACGAGTCGGCCATGTAAGTAATTCTCCTTTGTTGTTAGGACCCGGTTGCCGAGATCCATGCAGCTTTACGGGCGCCTTCTTCCCCCAATCGAGAGGACTCGTCATCTCGGGCGGCACTTTCCTCAGCGTCACGGAAAATCGAAATCATCCACCCCCGAGCCCGGAATACCACCGTTTTTCTATCGCAGACGTTGACCTGATTCGTGAGATTCGCCTCGATACGAGTTCACGAGTCGTTGCACGCCGCACTTCACCTGGCACCGGTCTTCGCCGCATGTACTCGGCCACGGTCAACCGCGCAGCGCAGGGAATGACGGTTGCTATGTATCAGGGTCCTGGTTCTGCGAAAGTATGGTGGCTCGTTGCATCTGTGGTGTCCTTCAAGCTGACTTGCGGAAGAAATGGCGGAAAGATATATCACTGCACTCAATGTTTCGGTGAGACCACTGACAAAAGATTTGCTTTCGGCATTCGTTGACTCTCAATTCAGGCATCCCAACTTTGTTCAGATATACGGTGCTGCTAGCTCGACCAACATCCATGCAATTATATTCAATGACAGTGAGTCCCTCTTGTCATTGCACGCAGCGGCGGTTCTCATACTTCTAGATCTTGTACCCTTTGAGCAGCATCTGCAACTCCACGGACAATCCCACTTCTCCGCAATCTACATATTTGAATGGGCGGTAAGTTCCCACTCGATCTCTTAATCCCGCACTGGCTGAGGATTGGTCAGAATCGGGAGTTACGCGTAGGTTCAAATCCAGACCCAGCGGCACTGCACGCTCACAAAAATCACAGAACGCATTCGAATATTTCACACACGTCTCCGGGGAAACGCGTCTAGTGGGTCCATGGTTCCGCTGCCGCACCTATTCTTGATATCTGGTTCCGCAGTCTGTTCGCGACTGCACGTTCTGGCATCGTCCTGCAACCGACAGACTCTGCCTGGACCTCACGCCGAAAGCGAGAACCTGGGGCCCCAGTCCCCTTCACGGTTCCAACAAAGAAGCAATCTCCTCCGATGTCCCTCGTGAAGAAACGGAAATCATCGATTCCTTGGATCTTGGCCATTATCTCTCACTTTGCTGCAGCCATCTTGCCCGAGAGCACAGACTCATGATGCTACGTGATGGGGAATTCGACCTTGGCTCGGTAATCCATTGGCCTGCAGGATCGCAGCTAGAAGAGGATGCCGCTCCGATAGCGTTCTGCCAGGGTATGCGGATGACGGTATTGGGAAATGGCTGGGTACCGTATGGAAGACCTCAACCCTGGCAGGACATAGACATCTCGAATCCCTACTCGTGGATTCCCTGCGATCATGTTTCACAGAGTTTCTATTCTGCAGATGTCTATGGAACGACGATCTCGGCCCGCCTCCACAATCCGGGTACCTACACTGGAGGCACATCCATCTCTGCCCCGGCTGCCTGGCTTTCGCGTGCCAATGAAATCTTCGATACGTTACAGATCGACTCTAAACTCGAAGATTACGGTGCGCATCACATTACCCTGGCTTCACCTTTTGCTGAGTTGAGGGGACAGTACTTCTAACCGAAGTCCATGTTCTTCTCGATGTCGGGACACCCTCGCATTCAGCATCTTCACCCGAAGGCTACCTGATTCTTTGTCCACCAAATGCGCTCATCACACCAGATTCATCCAAGTTCCGATGGCCAGTTCTGCCTTATTATTGGTCCAGAGACCCATTTGGTGAACAGCGTCTGGCAATGGACGAGGCGGAGAAGCTGGGATTCCCCGCCATAACTTGTCGGGGACACATTGACGGCAAGTCTTGGGATGCGAGCGTGTACGAGGGGGTCCGCCGGTTCATCGACGTGAAAGCTGGCAGTCGGGAGCTTCTGGAGGACGATAAATGGCCGTCCTTCCATCTAGGTGCGAGGTAAAAGTTGTGTTGCTGCCGGGCTGATTCGCAGAAATGTAGGAATCCACCGCGACAAGTTGAAGGCTTCTGGCGCTGAGGCCCATTGGGCAGACGAAACATTCGACTCGATGGACTTGAGTGAGCAGATATTCCACACTCCGCAGCTCGTTTGTTCAACTACTCATACTTGTTTGCAGGGCTAACGCTTGAAAGTGCGTATTACTTCGTGAGCAATGTCCCATGAAAGACATGAAATACATACGTCCACGCCCGAGTCAGGATATGAGTACTTTGATCAAGCTGGATACTTACTTGAGGAACTTTCCGCTGAATTGACTCTCAGCCTAGTGCGGCGACTGTGGTTCCAGTTCTAGCCAGAAATTGTCAATTGAACGCGTCCAGAGTTCAGATTTGATCAGATCCCAGTTGAATCCGCAGGCCCATAGGATACGTCGCCCGCCAACAGGAATCAATTGCGAATAGTGTTGGAAGTTGGAGCAAACCGAGCACGAGGCTGCGCACAGCCCGTAGTCGAACATGCCCGAGGCATGCCCGAACATAGCCATAGCTGAACTATGGCAACACTCCATTTCGTCGCTCCCGTTGCTATTCCCTATCGTTCTACTACATTCTACTGCTTTCTATCTGACTCTTACTTTGTAGACTATTTGTTCTATTGTTCTCTGTAGAGGTATAAAAGCCTCGTCGTAGTTAGCTCGAATATAGAATTACATCCCCCCAACTTTCTACAAATAGCGTAACTGAGGGACGGCGCGGGCCTTTCTCCACGGTCAGAGCGCCCAGTTGTCTCGGCTCGCTACGTATCTCCTTCTCATGGATTCAATAGGCTCGTCTGGCTGACCCATTTTATTTGGTGAGTTAATTTTAATTTTCCACAGACCTCCAATATAAACTCAGAGGAGACCAGGTTTCTCGCCGCCTGCTACACGTCCGCCGTTCCTACCATGGACAGGTGGGTGACATCCTTACTGCGGCCCTCAAGTTTCGCTGAGAATCCAGTGGTTTTCAAGCCACCCAGGTGCAGCACGGCACCGAGAATCCCATCCACATCCGGGGTATCATACAATCGTTTCTGGACGGCGTCTGCTATGAGTCTCCCCGCAATGTGTTGGGCCCTGGGATTGAAAACGCTATTGAAACACTACGGCACGACATCAACGAGCAAGTCAAGTTGTGGGCCGTGGACGACGCTGAGATGAAAGTTTTCGACGCGTTTTCCAAAAAAGCTGCGTCCGTCGTTGAGGTGCGTGCATCCAATACCGTCCTAGCCGTGATACTCTTCTCAAGATAAGCAGTTCTTTTACTATCACCATCCGTATGAAATCAAGCTCGATTTCTCGTTTTACGCATGGTCATTATCGTTCCAGGACTATTTCCCCTCAAAACTCTGCTGAGCGCTGATCTTTCATGCAGGTTCTTCTTCTACCTCGATGACATGGCTCCCCGCGCTTCTCTCGAGGCATTCCAACGTATGCTCATGAGCGGACGCGCCGCTGACATACCTGGACCACTCGCGCATCTGCCGGATATGCTGGCCTTGCTGTACAAGCATTGGGCTCCCGTCCTCGCCAACTCTATGGGAACCGCCGTGTTGGACGCTATCAGCGCCACCGTCCTGGAGAGCGGGCAAGATATAATTGAAATGGAGAATCGCGTGACAGCGCGTGGTTGGCCGTGGTATATGCGGACGAAGACCGGCCTGGCTCCGGGATTCTCTTGCACGATATTCCCACTTGTCGCCCACCCAGATATCACGGCGTATATACAGGCGTTGCCGGACATGGACAAGCAAATCTGTTTCATTAACGACATTCTTTCGTGCGTGTCTTTTGGCTATGAGGAGAATTCCGAAGCATACTGAGCGTTGTTAGATTCTACAAAGAAGAATTAGCGGGTGAAGAAACCAACTATGTTTCCTTGCGTGCCAAAGTTGAGGGCAAGGACTCCAAGCGCGTCTTGGTGGAGATGGTGGAAGAAACTGCTGTTTTACACCAAAGTATCGGCGCTACTCTCGATGGCCAATGCGAGGCGCTGGCGGCCTGCGGCGCATTTCAAAACGGTTACATGTACGTGACTCGGTAGCCTCAGGTCCTCGAAGCTTGAAGTTGAAATGTTCCTTGCAGTGCCTGGCATCTCTCGGTGGATAGATATAAATTGGGGACAGATTTAGGATTTAATTGGTAGTGTCCAGCGACATTGTCGTAGTTCAGCCTGCCATCAGTAGTATTAGTAGATTCAACCAGTAGATGCCGTGATCGGCCATCAAGGCCACAGTAGAAACATCATACCATCACGTCAGCATGATTATTTCCCGCCGCTTAGACGGCGCCGTCTACGGCGCCGACGACGACGATCGCCCAGGCCATAGAATGTCTTAAAAGGGACCCAAACGAGCGCTCCAACTCAACAGCCATGCAGCCCGGCCGCAGTATCATCCTCAAAGACCAGCGCGCGAAGCAGTCGCCCGTCTTCAAAGAAGACCTCACAGGCAAGACCGTCTGCGTCCTTGGCGCCAACATCGGACTCGGCTTCGAGACATGCAAGCATTTGGCGTCCATGAATGCTGGAAGGATTATCCTTGCGTGTCGGAGCCAGGCCAAGGGTGACGAGGCCGTGACGAGTGCGTGGCGGGGACTCGCTTCATCCTACACATCCAGCTGACTGCGGCATCCCAGAAATCCGACAAGACACGGGATACACCAAGGCCGAGACTTGGGTTGTCGACTTTGCTGACTTTGCGTCAATCAAGCGCTTTGCAGACCGTTGGGAGCAGGACGGTGGGCGTTTAGATATCCTCATCGCTAACGCTGCTGCTGAGCCCGGCCGGTACGTTCCGACCAAGGATGGCTGGGAGACGACGTGTGTTGCATCTCTCTTTTGCTTTTTCTTGAGACTGAAGAGGGGCGTGCAGTCTCGGAGTCAACTACCTCGGCGTGTCCCTTACTGGGCTCCTCCTCGTCCCGCGTCTGCTTCAAACCGGCGAAGCAAACGGCAGCATCTCGCGCCTCGTCTTCGTTTCCAGCATCTTGCACTACGATTTTGTGATCGACAAAGAGACGCTTTCCAAGAAAGGCCAGGTCCTCAAGACGCTGGGCAGCGAGGAGTATTGCAAGGATGCCAAGTGCGCTGTGCTTTCATAACTTTCGTGTTCTCAATTCTAACCTCCTCGCAGGCGGATGCGGATGCATTATTCTATCACAAAAAGTACGGCTATCATCGATTCATTCAAACTAAACTCACACTCGATCCTCAGTCCTAAACGTGTTCTTCACCCGCGCCCTCAGCCAGCGCCTCGGTCCCTCCGCACCACTTGCCGTAACAGTCGTCGCGCCTGGGTTCTGTGTCTCCAACCTCCGGCGGGACTTTAAAGGTGGATTGGCCATCTTCCTCAAGGTTCGTCTCCCAACACTCCTTCGGTCTTTCCTGAATTCCATTTCACCAGATAATGGAAAGCATGATCGCCTTCCCAACGGAAGTCGGCTCTAGACGACTCGTCTACGCTGCTCTGGGGCCTGCGAACCAACTGCGGGGCGAGTACGTCGATTGGGGGTGCGAGGTACATGAGCCGTCGGATTTCATTGTTGGGAAGGGTCAGAATGGGGTCAATGGTGGGATTGCGTTGCAGGATGCCATTTGGGAGGAGACGATTGCGATTTTTGGACAAGTGGATGCGAGGGTGGGTGGAATTGTGCAGAGGTACTTGAGGGCTTGAGGACGAGGTGATTCCATTTATTCCTTTCCAATAAATCGATCCGAGTCAATGGTTCTATAGATTTCACTAGGACAATATCGTTGTTTCTCCCTCCTTCAGCCTCAAGTATTCGAACTGTATCTCGTGTCCGGGGTATGAGCAGTGGTCATGGAGCAATACACGCTTTCAAATTTCAAGTGCCGTGTCTGGAGATAAGGAATTGAGCGAACGAGCTCTGGGCAGTGAGATATCTGCTCACTCAAATCGACCGAGTGCAATGTAGCTGCCCAATCCGTAACTCCAGCAATCTCTGGCCTAGCATCCCTGTCACGGTCAGCTTGAACCAATCAGCCCAGAAACGACACTACTTTGTTGCCACGAATTGACACACCTGGGTGGAAGGACGGCATCGGGGTCCTCCATGGCCAGAAGCTCTACATTTCAGGATCACAACAACCTCAGCGCCGGACTCTTCCCCACCGAGTTCTCCGAGTCACAGCAAGCTAACATTTGTTCAAAGAAAGTGAAAGACATTGGTGGTCCGCGGACAAAACCTGTAATCACACCTTGAGGTCGATGGAGCCCTCTCCCTGCTCATCATCCAACTCCATAATTTCACCCAACTTCCAGGCGGCGACGAGCTTGGGCGGCGGCGGAGGCGTGTCGACTTGAGCCGTGCCGTGTTTCGCAATGGCCCGCGTGCGGATGAGGAAAGCGATGGCGCCGGCTGCACGTGCGAATCAGTACATGGTGAGCTTGGTAGGGGCCAAGATATTCGGGCTCACCCAGGAAGAGCTCGGTGACAGGAAACACAATGGTCATACCAAGCGGAGCGCAGGTACCCGACAACAAAGCGGCCTCGCGCAAACAGTGGCTGGCCATCGCTGTAAATTCGGAGGAGGGCTTGCTGACGCCGAGGAACATTACTGTTAGTAATCGAATCAGGGAACATCGTGTGAGTTGGGCTGGTATCCTACCAAGGAGGATGCGGTAAACAATAAAAATTCGTAGCACCAGAAAGTGGGTGCCGGCGCGCTTCTGTTGCGGTTCCCCGCGTTTCCAGCGAGCATTAATAATGCTAAAGCGAAATGAGTGTTAGGAACGTTAGGATCCTGGACAGCGAGAGTAAGGCGTACAGCATGGCCCAAATGAAGGTACTGTACACGGCGCCAAAGGAATTATACTCCAAAAAGGAGCGATAACCTGTGAACAGAAAGTCATCAGTCAAATTTGACTCGGATGAAGGGTGCTCGTACTCATGGGACCCTCGGAGTCGTCGCGTTGACTGCCGGTGGGCATGCGAGCTATCGTCCACAAGCCGACAGACCACTGTATAATGGAGACAGCGAGCCCCAGGTCTAGGCGCCGTAATCGCCGGCAACCACAGCCTCCAACCATCTTCTCACGCACTGACCACTTGATATTTTGGCGTTAAGTAAGTACTTGTTAAAGCGTCGGGCGAATGAATATTAATGTTGAATGAGAGCCGCCGACTCACTGTCGTTGCTATAGTTGCAACTAGCAGCACGGGATGCCTGAAATATAAGAGTCAACGAATACTGAAGCCAATCTTTCGTAAGATCCCACCCGGCGCTAGTCAGCTCTGCGGCGCGGGGATACAGACTCCGACCATTAACTTCTCCGCGCCGGGCGGTGTCGGCCCCAACCTCTCCCATCCCCTTGGAGTCCGAGTCTAGATTCTGATATTTACGCGCAACCCACCTTTGTTTACACCGTCGTCGACACCGTGCTGTGTGTATGCATACTTACTGAATTTAACCGTCTATAGGTGCTGAAATGACCTTTACGCTCAATCCCACCGCGTCGCAGACTTATGCGCAGTTTGACGCCAACGCGGGCGCGTCTTGAAGCATTGAAATAATGGCTGGAAATCGGGTTGTTGTGTCTTTTGTATTATTATGTACGGGTTTTTGAGTGAAATGAATTGGTTCGAATCGTGAAGCGGGTCTTTCAAAGGAGACTGAAAGCCCTTCAACTGTGAATTCGTCAGTGTGTGGTTTCCAGAATTCTGTCCCCTAAATTTCCAAGCTCACCCTACGGAGCAGCAGATGCGGGTCGACGATGGGGCCGAAAGTACGAGAAGATGCCGAACGTGCCCGTACTTATTGAGCATGAAGGATTTTCCATGGGGATACATACACTGACGAGTTTCGTGGTTGAGAGAGCGCCGAGTGGGAGGATATCAGAGAACCTTAGTTGCGAGTGAGATCGCCGCTCGTTCTTAGGATCGAAAAGAGACTGCCCTTCATTTTCTCCAGCCAAAATCGCGCACTTGACTCCGAGTCTTTGTCCGTTGCCACCGCCTCTAGAGTCTATAGCTTCCAGTCCCCCTGCGTACTGCTGCGGCTCCGGTGCGCAGTACAACCTGATTCGTGCGCTCCATTCGAGGGCTTTGAGGCGCGTCAGTCTCACGCCTCAACAGTGCAATGGAGCTCACTAGCCTTCTGGCCTCCATTCCTGACTGACCTCAACGTCACACCGCCCGAGCATTCTTGCCTTGGACTCTCCGCCGTGAGTGGAAGCAGGCAGGCTCCACTCGGTTGGAGTTGCCTCGTCGGGCGCCTCTATGACGACTCGGACTCCATTTTGCCCTGGCTGGTGACTGGTCAGGCGGTTTCCACGCAACGCAACGGGTCCGTTCTCGCGTCCCTGCCAGTGTTGTCCCTGCGAGCGAGCTGTTTGCTACCACTGCCCAGTGGAGTGATTAGCATCGTAGCCAGCGGGCGCCTCTTTGGTCACCATCCATGCCAGCACCGTTGAGACGCGTCGCAGGTCGTCAGATTATGTACCGCCGAGTTTTGAGTTGGAAATTTAGTTTCTACTTTTGTGGTATTGTTTTTCGGCATGAGTCATTCCGGGTCCGGCGTCGATCTTTCCGTCCACCTTTTTGCTGCGGCTTGCCAATGCCCGAGTCTTACCAGCGATCCTTCCGCGGGACCTAACAGCAGTGACCCTGAAATGGACATCTGTTGCTGTGCGACGTCGACATGAAAGAAGCTGGGGTCGATGTGACGTGAATTCTTTGTTTGATTCTCCTTGGCTGATGTGCCAGCTGCAAGCTCCCTGCGACTCGGATCAAGTACTTATACTTGGTCAGAGCGCTCATTCCATCTACCTGCACGACCAGCGACGACAAGCCCAGCAGTAGAAGGAAACCAGCAAGAAACCACGACGACGACGACGAGCGAAGTGATCGGTCGTAATAGCATCTCCACACACGACATCATATCCCCCGGTCCTCTTTCTTCTTCTCGTCTTCATTCCTTCCCTTTTCTTTGACCCGACCCGACTGGGCTTCCATTTTGTGCGGGCCATAGCCGTATAAAAGACCTTACACGTCTTTCAGGCTGTGGCAGCTGCGATGTCCGACTCCCCTACGACTCCACCATCCGCCTCGAAAGCAGCAGCTTTGGGACCCAGAATCTCATCTCCTCTTAATCCGACACGGTCTCCACACAACTCGTTACCTCCAGGCGAAAGCCCACCTGCGATCCCGACTCCCCCGGGAGGACGGCCTCGGGGCCACTCGCTTTCCTCGATGCGCGGTGGGAAAAGTCGGGCTCGGTCTCCCCAATCCACAGGCTCGTCTACACCTCGTTCCGTTTCCTCCCAGCGCACAGAAACTCCCGGCGTCGAGTCACCACTGAGCATTCCACGGATGCAGCTCAGTCCTTCCAACGAGCATTCCCCAATATCAGACGCTACCTCTGTCTCTCGCTCACGCTCGCGTTCCCCAGCCCACGAACGCGTCATCGCGAGCGCGATCCTCGAAAATCAGCCTCCCACGCCACCGAATGCACCACCCTCGACGTGGTGGGGACGGTCTCTCCAACGTGATCGGCCCTGGCGCGATGCAGCCCCGTCTTCGTCGGCACATTCGTCTCCGACGGGATCGCCTCAGATGACTTCACGGCCTGCGGGGAGGAAGCTCGTCAAGTCCGAGAGCGCCAGGAAGCAGAAGGAGGCGTCAGACGAGTGGGATGACGACGAGCACAGTATGCTCTTTGGTGCGTTGAAGAGGCGCGAGACGGCTGCGACTGTTCCAAAGGAGCATACGGAGGGCTGGGAGCGGACGCGTGAGGTACGTCGTCATTTCATTCTTTGTGGAGATAATTTCCTTTCTGATTGGACTCGGTCGATGTAGCGCGTTGCGGAAGCATTGAAGGAGATTGTCCCCGTCGCGATGCTCATCACGCATGATTTGCTCGAGGTTGGCGCCGAGGTCCTCAAATTCGCGCCCATCCCCGGGCTGGACATCGCCGCTACCCTATTGCTCAATATCTGGGACAGCGTGCAGGCAGTGGACGTACGTGGCCCTCCCCACTCTCTCTTAACCCATTCTCATCCTGCTGTATAGATCAATCGTCTAGCATGCCTGCGTCTCGCAGAGCGATGTGCCAACCTCTTCCTTTCCGTCCGAGAAGAGGTCCACGGGATGGGAGGCAGGGTGCAGATGGAGATGGAGAAACCCCTGGAGAAGCTCGTCGAGTGCGTTGGCTTGTCTTTCTTTCAAAAGATTGCGCTGACTGTAGATTAAGGACATTCACTCAAGTGCACGAGTTCCTACTCAAGCAGGCCCACCGCCCGTTCTTGAAGCGTTATCTCAAGCGGGAGGAGGTGCTACGCTCCATCTCAGCTTGCGACACGGCGCTGACGGACGCGCTGGGGATGTTCTCGGTGCGTTCCACGTCATTTCGCTGGCATATACTAACGAGCCATATAGCTATCCGTACAGCTGCGTATTCTACGTCAAGTGCAAGAGACGGAGGCGCAGAATGTGGAGAATCGTCGCCTCCTCGATGCCTTTACGCATGCCGCCCAGCAACAACAGGCTGGGAATGCCCTCGGCCTCTTTGAGAACGCGCCGCCTGATCAGCAAACGACGCCTCGAGCTCAGCTTCACTCGCTCCCAGAATGCGATGACGAGGAGGAGGGCGACGTGTTCCCCGCGCTCTGCAAACTGCACTCGACGCAGAATACGCTCGACTTTGCGCATGATACGGCCGATTTGCGGGGTCTCATGCGGGAGGCGTTGGCGCAGAGCAGTGATGTCGAGATGCTTAGGGTGCTTCAGGTGTGTTTGGCTCCTTGCTTTCCTTGGATGAGATGCTTAAAGAGTGTGCATTAGGTACGGAGGGACGAGATGCCCGAAGCCCTCAAGACTATGCAACGTGCGCTGGAGCGGGTAGGAGTGGTACCGCAGGCCCCTGCGCTCGCGGCCAATGCTCAGTCTCAAATGGGGTCGCCCGAGATGCCGTATGTGTCTGCGCCTCCGGGTTACACGCCTAGAGCACCGCTCGTGCGGTCTGCGACGCTCTCGAGCTCGGAGAGTAGTGGTAGTACCAGCGGGACTTCGGGCTTTGTGCGCGATACGCTCGATCGGGAGTTTATTGAGGGTGGGATTGACGCGTTGAGGAGGATGAGCAAGGGTGGGGAGATGTTGCCCAGCTGGACGATTACGCGGTGCGTCTTCCTTCCCTCCTTTTCACTATCTGCGCAGGGAGGCTGAGACTGAGATAGGTATGAAGTCGACCGGGATAGCAAGATTGGGATCGGTTTCTTCAGCAGCGTGTACAAGGGGACGTGGCGAGGGCGGACAGTCGCTATCAAGTGTCTTGCTCCTCAGACGCCCCGGGATCTCTTCCTTCGCGAGGTGAACATCTGGCGCTCGCTCAAGCACCCGAATGTGCTTGATTTGTACGGTGCCAGCGGGGCGAGTGGGGACGGGCCGTGGTTCTTTGTGTGTCCGTATGAGCGCTTTGGGAGTTTGAGCGGGTTTTTGAGGAGGGTGGCCATGGAGGGGGAGAAGGGGATGGATGGTAGGGAGGGCGATCTTTTGAGGTTCATGCATGAGATTGCGAAGGGGATGGAGTATTTGCATGAGCAGGGTGTGCTTCATGGGGATCTCAAGGTATGTATAGTGGGTTTTTGCTGCGTCTGGAGCTGACGTCATTTACAGGCGGCGAATGTTCTTGTCGACGACCGGATACATTGTCTCGTTGCGGACTTTGGGCAGAGCGAGATGAAGTCCGAGGCGTACCGGATTAGTGGTACCGCTCCACCACGTACGTCTCCCTTCATTGCACAGTGCTGGACTTGGGCTGACAGAACTTGATACAGACGGCGGGACACTCCGCTGGCAAGCACCGGAGCTCATGCTCGGATCGAGCGTCCTCACACCCGAGATGGACGTCTACTCGTTCGCTATATGCTGCATTGAGATCCTGATGCTGGGTCGGATGCCGTGGCCTCTCATGAGCGACGAGGCTGTGCGTAACTTTGTCCTCAGTGCGTTCCTCTCTCCTCGTTTTCCTTTATTCTTGCTTACCATCATCAAGGGGACAAGACTCGGCCGCAGATCCCGCAGACGCCCTTTACTACTCCTGCGTTGCAGGAGCTCATGCGACTCTGCTGGGCGGAGAGTCCAGCTCTCCGGCCTCCGTTCCAAGCTATCGTCAAGGAGCTCAAAAAGCAGCGCAGGGACGCCGAGCGTCCGCTTGAAGGGCATGACGAACTCGTATCGCCTCCCGTATCGCCACACATCCCTAGCTGGGAGGACCTCGAGGATTCGGCAACGACTCGCCTTTCGCCCGACATGCACCCTGTGCCACTACCCAAAACTCCACGTACGTCACCCATTCTTGACCAAATAACACGTATTGATAATGCTTTTAGCCATGGACATTCCTCAAGCCGTGCCCTTCCCACATAAGGCTTCCTCACCGGAGGCGGCGTCTTCGAGCGACTCGTACCATACTGTGGCGCAGTCATGGCCACCTGCAGGCCCGCTCCATTCACACGAGGAGGACACGGTGTCGTCGTCTGAATCAGACGTCTCTGAGCCGGTGGTTTACACGTCCTCCATCAGGAGCCGCGCGTCCTCCATCTTCACGCCGAGCACCAAGAGCTCTTCGACCGAAGACCTCGCAGCGCTGCTTGATCTGAGTCTCGGTGGGTACGAGTCACCGACGCCTGTGGACGAGCGGATTGCGGCGATTCGGAACGAGTCGCGGTATCGCTTGTTGCTCGTGCATGACTTTCATCCTTCGTGTATGTCACTTCTACTTGCCTCATTTCTGCATACTCACCATTGGCTGTAGTGACCCTTCCCCTATGGAACCCCGTGCCCATCTCCCTCGGCGCAGTCGGCTTCCTAGACCGCCTCTCAGGCGAATTCGTCACCCTCCTCAACTGCTTCTACCCGGACAAGGCAGTTAACGGGGGTGGAGATGGTATGCCGTCGGTGTATGGGTACGGGCGGGTCACGACGGGGAACCAGAGGCAGGATAAGCGTACGGCGGCGCAGCGCGGGTTGGAGATGATTGCGGGGTTGCTTACGTTCAATCGCAAGTCGACGGTGGATAGTAGTGGGCCGATTACGTACGTCTTCTCCTCCCCCTCCCTCCTTCCCTCCTCATTCAATTGCTGATGTACATACAGGCAAAATGTGAGCCGGAGGTACTCGGTCCCGCTGCGGAGCGGCCACAAGACGGCGTACATGTGCACCGAGTCGACTATGTATCGGTACATTGAGAACTTGGACGCGCCGAAAAAGTGGTTCAGGGCGAATGTGGATACGATCATGGCGAGATATGGGGCGAGGTACCAGTTGCAGAAGGAGGATTTGAGGCTTGGCGGGTCTTTTTTGTCCTTCTTCCTTTGGATGCTGACCATGTCTATAGTGATTGGCACGCTTGACGCGCCGGACTATGCGCTCTTCGTTAGTCACAATCACCCCGATGGACATGTGCGTCTCTCCTCTCCTCTTCCCTCTCCTCCCCTCCTACCAAACTGACGCGCCCTTCTTTAGCTACACTTCAATGTCTACTCGGCACCCAAGTCCGGCCAGCCATGGGGCACATTCACGACAGACACCCTACCCGAGGGGTCAACGGGCGGACCGTCCTACCACGAGCCTATTCATGGCAATCCGCTCTCGGCTTCGCGGGTCTCGCACGCCGGGGGGCAGTGGGATACCGTGCTTGTGGCAAGGCTGCGGTTTAAGCCTGATGTGCTTGAGCCTACGTCGCTTTGATCTTGAGAAGATCTGTGGACTGTATGCGTGTACATAGATGTAGATGTAGTGTACGATCTCCTCCCGCATATTCTTGCATCGGCCTGGACCTTACTTACTCATCACTCACGTACCCCCCTTACTTACACGGCTCTGTAGTACATCTTGAAATGGAAGACTTGTACAGTTGTACTTGTTCCTTTCTGGACAGCTGCCGGCAATGCGCATGCAGAGTCGAGCAGAGTCAGAGCTGTTGAGGGCGGCGGCATGGAGATTGAAGACTTGTTTGTACTCGTTCTTTGGACAGCTGCCGTGCCAAGCAATGCGCAGTCGAGCACAGAGCTGTTGAGAGCGGACCGTCCTCCCGCATATCTTGGACCTTACTCATCACTCACGTACCCTTACTTACACGGCTCTGTAGTATGGAAACCGAGGACTTGTTTGTATTACTCGTTCTTTGGACAGCTGCCGTGCCAAGCAATGCGCAGTCGAGCACAGAGCTGTTGAGGGCGGCGGCACCGCGGGATGTTCGCACTAGATGTCGCCTTGTGGAACACTCACGTATCCCCTACTTAGTGACACGGCTGGAATTGGAAGACTTGTACTTTAGTCTTGAACACCCTGCCCTGCCATGGCAATGCGCAGTCGGGCAGAGTCAGCGCTGTCGAGGGCGGCGGCACCGCGGGATGGTGTCCACTCGATTGGACGTCACCTTGTGGAGATACGCATGGTCCGTTATTTTTGTGTGAGGGAGAAGTACTAGTACTGCTGGCAATACAATTTGGTAGCTTCGAAATGACATGATGATACTGGTAGTAATACAATGGATGCAAAAAACCCCAGAGGAAGACGATGGATGGTGAGAGTCAGTGAGAAGTACTTATTATTATGGAGAGAGTGGGAGATCACGGATGAACCGTTTCTTGTATACGGCTGACCACTGGTCCGTGTCGGAAATCTCGAAAATCACGTCGACGAGGAATTTAGTGTCGATGGCGCCGTTGATACCCAGACGCTGGAATTGGTATCAAGCCAATCATCAAGTTAAAGACGGACTGGGACGCACGACACGGGAGTGATTACGGAGATAATAAGCCTCTGAACGGGGACCAAGGAAGCTGGGATGCATTTGGACGGCGTCTGCGGTAGGGATTATCATCCCGTCGCGGTCGTTCATGGCAATGTACAGCTGTGAATGAATGAAAGACCGAATTAATCAATCAAACCGACTACGAGTAGACCAAGGGAACCCACCGCATCGTTCCGTACACATAGAAGCGCGTGCTGCCGGCCCAGAGCCGTCTGGCCTGTGGGGACATTGAGATACCCATTATCTGGGTCATTCACGCGTTCCCGTCCGTGACTGTGGCCGTGGCCGTGGCTGGCTCGACCAATGACTACGGGGTTGCCCCCGTCGACGAGGTAGATGGTCTTTGGATCAAACTGCGCAAAGAGCTTCCCAGTGTGATCGACGTCGGTCGAGGGCGGTGGCGTCAGATGGATGTATTTGCCATTGCCGTTTCTGCTGGGAGTAGGGGAATCCCAATCGCACAGCATGGCAGCGGGCTGTTGGATCTGAACTGCGACGCCTTGTCAGTTAGCGTAGATGTGCAGTCTGAAAAAGACGTACAGGCTAGTTACAGCTTGAATTCGACGCGTCACTGTCCCTGGCGCCTAGTGTGGGCGTCGTGCCCGTCGTTCTCCAACGATAATAAAGTCGACTCGGCGCGTTCTGTTGAGAGGATATACGAGGAGAGCGCCCAGGCTCTTTGTGTGTGGCCAGAAGAAACAAAAGGTCAATTACACCGCCTTCGGATGATGGCATATCACCAGCTGATGTCTCACACCACCGACCAGCGGTTGGCGGGTATAGAGGTGAGATTGTGGTTCCTGTTACTTCCAACCGCTGTTGAACATTTTTTGTGGATCTCTGCCCCTAATCGAGATTCGACTCCTCTCCGCGTGGATGGTGCGCCAAGCCATCATTTTCTTCTCATTCCTCTCCGAGGACCGAGTCTTCGCCCAGTGCTCCAAACCCAAACCCGCGCCGTCCACTGTACCTACTTCACATGAATTGGCTCAGTCCGGGACAGCCCTGAAGTTCCCTTCCAATTCACAGATTTAGACCACAAGCGCTCTTCGAAGCTTCACGACCTGCCACTCTCCCTCTCGACGCGCTCGGGAGTCGGACTGAACAACTCATCTCAACTCGCGGGGAATTCATTATCCACCAGGAACCGCTGTCTCCTGATCACTCGGAGGTGCGGGAGAAGCCCAAGGAATGCGCAGCCCGTGAGAAGACGACGGCCATGCTTGTCCACCGCCGACGTCGATCTACGTAGGCTGCAATTAGGCCCGTTATGGCTTCTCCCAGTGCTCGGATTCGGCAGAACTGCTGTTATCGTGATGTCGGCTTGTCGGCGCAACAGCCACGACAGTGGGAACGGGGCTAAAACTAGCTAGTCCAGCTTTCACGCGTGCATCGGCCGCCGCTGTTACTTCTAGAATCCGACCCGACCAGTGCATTTCGCCAAATTGGGGCGCGCGACGGAGCTATTTACCGACGGACTTCCAGAACACAAAGTGGCTTCCATCTCGGTTTGCTGTGTATTATAATGGCGGGACCAAAGGTATAGCTACTTGCTTCCCGCCGTCGACTCATTGTCCTGGCATCCTAACCATTATGCGCCTCTTTGGCCGCGAGACACCCCGAGTCGCGCTGCGGCCTACGCCCTTTCTCCGCCGGTTGTCGGTGAGTCGACCTTGCTCATGTCCACACGGAAGAGCTAACCCACGACGCAGGGAGAAGCTTGGCAGCCGCCAGATGTCACCGCGGCGTCGCCCTCCACAGCATCACCCATCTCGACGACGCAGACATGGGCGCCAGTCAACACCGTCGCCAACCACGACGATGTCCATGAGCTGATCAATAGGATACGTACGTCAAGCCCAATTTTATTACCGTGCTCTCTTCATGATACTGCCATGCAGGGTTCCTCTCCTCCATGGGTACGGACGACGACCGGCCTTTGATTTTGGAAGTCTGCGATAGAGTCAACAGCGACGCTACTTCGCGTGAGGCTGTCCGCGCACTGAGCCACGAATTCAAGTGAGCCGACGTCGCGCCATGCTCGGGACCGATCGCTAACCGAGGTGACAGACACGGATCCGCTGCAGCGCAGCTCTCCGCAGCCCGTGTACGTCCCTTGTTCCCATTCCAATCCCTTACCCATCTAATTCGCTGTGTTACCTCAGCTATGGGCTATCCTCCTGCGCAACTCCTCTACTTCATTCGTCGCACAGTCCACCGCCCCTGATTTCTTGGAGACCATCGCCGAAGTGATTCGCTCGCCGCAAACTGCACAGGTCGTCAGACATCGGGTTCTTCGGGTTCTTGGGGATGCGGTATACAGCAATCCTGGTAGTGCGTATACTCTTTTCTGACTAAATAAATAAATTGAACCGACCCCATCTACAGGCGATGCGTTTCGTGCACTTTGGGTACAGGTCAAGCCGGCTGACCAGCCTGAACATGTACGGCTATCTTTGCGTCGAATTTCATCAACCTTTCACTAATTTATTCTGTAGGGCTCGCCATACAACGACCACGACGCGACTCTCCGGCCATCTTTGCGCCATCAGTTCCGCCCACAATCTATTCTCGATCGACTCAGTCCCCCGGCCAATTCGTACGGATATCAGGGTATCGACTCGAGATTCCCGTACGAATGGGAGGCGCCACCGCCCTCGTATGAAGCTTCTACTGGGACTTTCATTAGTACCAGCAGCGGCAACGATAGCACTCCTTCTAGCCCCGTCAGCCCCTCCTCGGCCCGGTCCTCTGTGCAACAGATTCAGTCTCAGGAAAGACGCACATCATCTCAGTCCGACTATTCCGACACGTTTTTGGATATTGAGAGTGATGGAGAAGGGGATGATGGGGTGGGTGACTCGGTATCGTCGGAGGCGTGGAGTATCGTCGCGTTGAGGTCGGCATCGCCCCCGTCAAATTCGTCGACCAGTTCGAGTTCGAGTTCGCATCAGGCTATGCCCGTCGCTACGCCTCCGCCTGTACCTGTACCTGTCACTGTCCAAGCGCATGCGCATGAACAGCTGATGGTGGTTAACACGCCCCCGAGAGGACCCAGGCTGAAAATCAGTACCCCGAGGCTGCGTCAGGGCAATGCCTCGGCTTCGCCTTCACCAGTGTCGGTAAGTCCTTCGATTGCTCTTCTCCGAGGTGGGACGTTATATCTTACTTATATATGTACAGTCGCCCGAGTCGCCGACGCCGAATACCGCTCGACCTGGTGGGACTCCCATTCGACGGCTTCGTGAGTGCACTACACCCGGTATTTATTTCGTGTAGGATGCTGATTCTTTTGGCAGCTCCCATTGGACCGGCCAACGTGAACCGTACGCCGACTTTGCCAGCAGCCGAGACTCTACCACCCCTTCCGTCGTTGCATTTCCAATCCTTTTCGGTGAATGAGCAATCAGTTCCCTTTCCGATACCCGCAGCTCGCCGTCTACGTGAGCATTCTCTTTCTTTTGTCTGTATCTTCTCGCTCACACTTTGAATTTAGCTCTTATCCAGGCAAGTGGCAGCAGGACGAATATCCCTCACGAGGCACCTGCACCGTCTTCGTCACTGCGTCGAAGATCTACGCCGGCCAGTCCTTTTCACAAGGAAAAGGGAATATATCTGGTGCGACTTTCAAACCCATCGCCTAGGATCTCACTCATTCCCCGCACAGTGTACTTTCCGATACCTAAAGAGCGTAGCCTCGGACGACCAACATCGTGGTGCCCTCGCGAGTCTCCAAGTGTTCAAACGTGTCATGGGCGATATCGACACAGTCTCCTCTCTGGTGTATTCCTGGAAATACCGGGATACTTTGATCCAGGTTTCAAACACCCTGGGTGTGGCGGAGGACCCGGAACTCAAGGATGCGTTAGAGGAAGATCAAGCTGGGGTGGCTGATATCTTGTTGGACGTTTTGTACTCTCCTGCGGATGAAGCGGCCGTGTTGGCGCTTGATGGGGATGCAGCGCAATCTGTTCTTGATATCGTTCAAGACGTGAGTCTCTCTCTCTTGTGATCCAGTCTAATCTAACTGCCCGACCATGTAGACACTCGACAGGGCACTTTTGAACTCTCGAGAAGCTACATCCAAAGCGCGAAGGCTCATCGGCAAGCTGGCGAAAGCGTGCAATAAGCTGCCTTCGTCCCTCATCATATCTGGAGTCACGGACCGAGACGAGGATGCTTCTTTTTCTGGGGGCTTTGGTGACGTCTACAAAGCCATTTACCGAGGCAAACCGGTCGCATTGAAGAAAATGCGGATGTTTCAGACTACGGACCAGCAGGATATACGTCGTGTCAGTCTTTACTCGAATGTTTTTTCCAAGCGAGTCAAATTGACCATCTTTCCACAGAAATTCTTCCGAGAGGCTCTGACTTGGAAACGCCTCTCTCATGCATATATTATGCCGCTGATCGGCATTGACACGGAGAGTTTTCCCTCGTGTCTTTCCATGGTTTCGCCGTGGATGAAGAATGGCACGGTCGTCAAATACCTGTCGGGCATTTCGGACCCTTTGCAGCGACAGAGGACTGTCGATCGCTTGATCCAGGAAATCGCTCAAGGACTGGCTTTTCTGCATGACCAAAAGGTCGTACATGGGGATCTTCGAGGGGTGCGTTCGACTTTTTCATTCATTCATGAATATGAACGCTGATTTTTTATCAAGTCGAACATCTTAGTTGACGACGATGGGCACGCACAATTGGCGGATTTCGGACTCACCGTCCTATCCGACTCCACCACTACCCAAACCAATAACGGCGCGGGAAGTGTACGGTGGATGGCTCCAGAACCTCTACATCCCGAGGCTTGTGGGCTTCCCGACTTTGTCCGCAGACCGCCGAGCGATATTTATGCCTTTGGTTGTGTGTGTCTCGAGGTGAGTTTACGCCTCCCACCATGTAGTTGTCAACTCAGTTCTGACTCGACCTGTCTTCCTAGCTGTATACTGGGTACCCGCCATTTCATCATGAGCTTCTGCATGACGCCCCAGTTATGCTTCAAGTCATGGCGCGGTGTCGGCCCAGCCGTCCAGCAGGGCACGTTATCCCAGACCAGATTTGGAATATCATGCAACGATGTTGGGCACATGAATATGCTCAGCGTCCCAGTATCATTGACATCGTCTTGGAATTGGGTGTTTCTCAGATCAATGCAGGTATGCTTTGTTGTGTGTTTGAACCAGTCGAGTTGATTGCTGAGCGTGTTTTCTCATAGACGATGGGATGGATGTTGATTCCCCGGACATCCGGGAAGACGTTTGGATGAATTCACCCAGTGCTGATTCGGACGACCAATACGAAGGCTGGGTCGCACGGGCCGTTTCACCACTCACCGAATTCATCGACATGGCAGTCAATCCCCGACATCATTATCTCGATCTTCAGGAAATCGCCGACGGCCCTGGTGGGACGACGCTGTACGTCGCAAGGCTGGCAGAGGACAGGTACGAAGAGCTGACACTGCCCGACTCCATTCGGGCGGGGGATCAAAAGAACATTCAAGCCCGGCGTCCGACGTTCGTAGCTATCAAGGCTGTTCCTATAATGCCTACGGGCAGCACGAAGCTCGTTGAGGTGCTGAGGGAGTTGCGGACCATGCGGGGTGTTGAGTGTGGGAATATTCTGGGGATGGATGCGTTGTACGTCGACCCTGTGGAGGACCAGCTTTGGATTCGGATGGAGCTCATGACGAGGACACTTTCGAGTGTTGTTGCGCTCAATGCGGCTGGTTTGATTCTCTCCGATCGGATTATCGCTGGGTGTATCAAAGATGTACGTTAGCCTCGTTCTTGTCCTTGTGGTTGGAACTGACGCAATGCACAGGTTTTGTTGGCACTCGAAAATCTCGCTGCGAAGGGTGTCACACCGAGGGATTTACGCGCAGAGAACGTGCTGATCAACAGCGAGGGCGTGTTGAAACTAAGTACGAGTCCTGTACCTCCCGCAATCTGGGCCACAGACTGACGACATTCCAGCGAAACTCGCGCATACGATTCAAATCCGCGAATTAGAAACTTCCTGGCGACCGAGATTCTCGGGGCCGAGGTCACTCGGTGCGCTCGTACGGGAACTGGCTTCTGGCCGTCGTCCACCGCTCAGCGCTGAAAGACACAACACGGAGGACTGGCTATCGCATCCCTCGCTAGCCAGCCGCAGCCCGTCGTTCCACGAGTTTATACGGATGTGCGAGGATTTCGATGTGAGAAATTCGGGATACCGCAAGCTCATTGAGGTGCGTTTATTCCCTTGCCTTACCTTCGGGGCTGATTGGTTTGTATAGACTTCTTTCGTACAAAACGCATGTGAGAGGCCGGCTCTTGCCCAGCTTTTGGTGCAGTGTACTGCTTTCGAGGGTCGGCTCCGCGAACAAAGGCGTCGGGGGTGAAGAAAAGAGAATTAATCGTATCGTAATGTTAATAATAACTAGCATCGGACTTTTGAACACACGCTGCATACCACTTTGTATTGAATAACACATAATGTTTCCATGTCTCCGCTTTCTATGGAAGGCCGGACAGTCAAGCTTGTCAATCAGACGTCGGCTCACATTTTCGGTAATCGGACCTGGGAACCTCCCGCTTAGATTTACGTTCGGATCAAGACTACATCATGATGCAAACTTGAGTTGCATGGATTCGGCAGTTGGGTGACGGACTGTTACGGAGTGGGTGAACGATCACGTGACCCGACGTAAGTAACGCGAGATGCCACGCGCCTGTGGGTGCTTTGCTGACCGTGTGTAGTGTTTTGCCGGCTACGGCTTGAAGCCCGAAGCCGGCAAAGCCGGGGTCCGGCTTAGCCGGGCCAAGCCAAGCCCAAGCCGGGTGCGTACCCCGGCTTACGGCTCCGGCTTGGGATTTCTCAAGCCCCAAGCCGGCGGCTAAGCCCCGGCTTCCGAGGCCAACTTCAGAGTCATCTCGGGAATGTCTTGAGCAGACCATTCGCCACCCAATGTAACTCAAAAAATACTCAAGATCAGCCATTACTGGACTTTCAATTTCTCGAGTCCAACGATAGTGGAAACATTGACGGCTGATGATCATTATGATCCCATCAGCTGCCGGCTGGTAATCCGACTCTCAGAAACACCTCAGAAATACAAATTGCAACCCTTATTTTGGCTTTGGATCTGTTGAATGTAGCATACAGGAGTATATATTCATAGTACTTCATCTGTAGAGGGTCAAAAAACACGATTAAAAAAATAGACCAAAGCCGCCGGCTAAGCCGGAGCCGGGCCCAAGCCGGCCGGCATATCCGGCTCCGGCTTGGGCTTGGAGATTTCCAAAGCCGGAGCCGGGTCAAGCCAAGCCCAAGCCGGCGGCTTCAAGCCAAGCCGGAGCCGGGAAAACACTAACCGTGTGTTCCTGATAAGTGAAACCCGCCGCGAATGAATTACCGCACGTACTGCGGATTCGCTGAGCAACGGCAGGTAACAATATCGAGCACGTACCGAGAATTACGAGGCACACGAGTATTCAGCCGACCTAATGCTATCCATTCACATAAGAACAACAGGACGGCGGCAGCGAAGAATGGAGTTACAAGAGGAAGAAGGATGGGAGTGAAGGAGTGGACTCTGCAATATCTAGTTCCCTTGTGTGTATATAAGCTGCATGCCGCGTAATGTACCAAATACTCACAGGAGGATTAGTCTCAGGAGCAGGTAGGGACGATTCAATGATTGGGTGGAGGAAGGCTTGACGAATATGGGCATCAGTTGCTGAACACGCGCGTTCTGCGCAGCATCATGAGCGGCGCGGACAGCCTTGCGCTATGTGAGAATCTTGCTGGTCATCATCTTCACCGCCCGAGTGGTTGTCGTCTTGGTCATTCGCGCCCTCGGGAAACACGCGCATACAGGGTTTGGGAGAAGAGGAAGATCGGGGAGAATGAACACGCACGCAATGAGCCACTTGAGTGCCTCCGTGACCCAAGCCTCCTCGTCATCGTTCGTTTCGAGGGGTGAGTCACATACTCACAGCGTACAAGCATGCACTCTGACAATAAATATCGTCTGAGAGCGTGCACTTGTAAGTAGGAGGTCAATTTATCTGCAAGTCTGCCAGAAAATACGGAGCAAACATGAATATATGCGCCCAAGAGAGATGAAGGAGTCACTCACTGACAGCATCGGCACCATAAACCTCCTACACATCCTCCACTCCCGCGGGCAACGTCCACGGTGCACTGAAGCGATGATCTCGTTTCACACTCCACATTTTGATTTCGATGCAGCGTCGGCGTTGACGTATTAGATGGCAGGAAATAAACACTACCCGGCGGATGTCGTGGTGCAAGTTGCGCATCAGTATTGCAGTTTCGTACCTGAGCGCCAGCTGCAGTGGCGGCTAGTACCGGTCTCCCTTCTTCGCCCTGCAGGCTGCATAGCGACGTCCATGAGCACTCAAGCTCTCATCGGCGGAGGAGTTTGGATTGGCTCTTTGAGGGTATGTTGGTCAGGGACGCTGAGAGCGCTAAAAAGGCCGTAGGTACAAGCTTTTGACAAATTTGGTGATGGTTGTGAATCAGAGTGATCAGGCTGAGATTCAGAAAAGGGCATGAGCCCGACACGTGAGGTGATAGCAAAGGGAGTTTTCGGGGTCCCGTTACCGAAAACGTGAGCCGACGTCTGATTGACAAGCTTGACTGTCCGACCTTCCATAGCTTTCCGCGTTCAGGCATGAGAAATATATCAAGTGGTCAGTGCGTGAGAAGATGGTTGGATAAAGGTTGACGCCGACTGATCCTCATCTCCTCTTGCCTCGACTCTCCATGTTCTCCACCATGAGAATCCTGAATCTTTACAGTTCGTGACGGTCCCCTGGCTTGACATACTCCAAGCTGAATACCCTGTCTAGACCTCGGGCTCGTTCTCTCGGTCATACAGTTGTCCGTCGCCGGGTGGACGGTAGCTCGCATGCCCACCGGCAGTCAAGGCGACGAGCCTGAGAGTTCCATCAGTACGAGCATCCTTCCTCCGAGTGAGATTCGACTCATGACTTTCTATTCACTGCATAGATTATCGTGACTTTTTGGAGTATAATCTCCTTGGCGCAGTGTACAGTATCTTCATTTGGGCCATGCTGTACGCCTCACTCTTGTTGTCCAGGATTTTCACATTCATTCCACTCTAGCATTTTCATAGCTCGCTGGAAACGCGGACAACCACAACAGAAGCGCGCCGGCACCCACTTTCTGGTGGTACAAATTTATATTGTGTACCGCATCTTCCTTGGTAAGATACCGGCCCAACTCACACATACGCATGTTCCCTGATTCCATTGGCAGTAATGCTTGTCGCCTTCAGAAAACCCACCCCCGAATTCACAGCGATGGCCACCCATTGTCTGCGCGGGGTCGCCTTCCTCTCGGGTACCTGCGCTCCGCTTGGGGTAGCTGTTGTGTTTCCTGTTGTCGAGCTCTTGCTGGGTGAGCTAGCCTGGGTGCCTCATCCCCCTGCTCAGTACTGATGCATATGCACAGCCGGTGCGATCGCTTTTCTCATCCGGAATCGGGCCATTGCGAGACACGGCAGGGCTCAGGTCGACATGCCGCCGCCGCCGCCCAAGCTCGTTCCTGCCTGGACGCTGGGCGAAATTATGGGGTTGGATGATGATGAGCAGGAAGAGGGCTCCGTCGGTCTCAAGGTTTGATTTCGAGTTTTGTCTACGGACCACCACTGTCTTTTCACTTCTTTGAATAAATGTTGGCTTGCTGTGAGTACTCGGCGGGGAAGAATCAGGCGCCGAGGATCTCGCTGTATGCATTCAATATTCCCAATTAGAATCAATGCAAGTAGATAACACCCAAAAGTGGTTTATCCTTTGCGACGTCGACCTCTTGGACAACTCGAGAATCTTGCGAGAATCATAAGATACTTAGGCTGAAGTTCAACTTGGCAGCTTTAAAAAGTGCCCGACGAAACAGAGCTCAATCAGGACACATTGGAGCGGGAGACATCGGTGATCCGCGCCGCCGCATCAATCTTTCACTCACACCACCATCGTCTCTGCAGTCCAGGCGAGTAACAGTCCTCCCTCGCTCTCGGATCTCATCCAATGCTCCCTCTCGAGCCTCCAACAGATGTCAGAACCCGTTCGCGCACCAATCCTACCGCCGGAGCTGGAGCAAGCCATCTTTGAAGTGGCTGCATACGAGGAGCCACCGTGTGTCCCGCGACTAATGCTGGTGGCCTGGCGCGTCAAGGAATGGTCAGGACTCGTTGCATCCGAATATCTCTCACTTATTTCTTCAGGGTCGAGCGATATCTATATCGGATTCTCCTCTTCAGCGACGTCCCATCACCGGGTCTGCATGGAGTCTACGCATACCCGTATGACGCCTCCGAAGATGAGGACGAAATCCTCCTCCATACGCACATTACCTCTCTTCCAATTGATCTCCTCAAGAGCTCGGTCCAACATCTCTGTGTGAGGGACTACGGCGAGCTGACGCAATTTTTACTTTCCACCTGCTCCTCTGTCGAGGACTTTTGGGGATCCCCACTCGGTGAACACGAGCGCTTGGGCAGCCTCCCGTTGAAACGTCTCCACTGCTCACTCTTCGACGTATTCGAGCCCACACCGGTCGACTTCTCCCATGCTTTGTTCTCCCACGTAACACATCTGGAGATTTTTGACCGCAGCATGACGGTGGACCTCCCGTCCTGGTCTGGTCTCGCTTCCATTCCGCACCTAACTCATCTCGCCTTGGATGAGGTAGATTTCCTCTCCATCGTTTCGGAGCTATTAGGCATGTGTGCATCCCTCCGTGTCTTGATAATTCTCGTACCCGCTTCGTCGACGATTCCCGATGTGTCGCTAGACTTTAGGCGGGATCCGCGCTTGGTTGTCATGCAATGCAGCGAATATATCAAGGATTGGCATATGGGCGCTTTGACGGGTGTCGATTTCTGGTCACGGGCGGAGGATTTTGTCGAGAAGCGGAGGGCGGGAGAGGTCGATCGTAAGTCCTAAACATCCGCATCCTTTTCTTCATTTGACTAGCTTTTCTAGGTTTGCAGTGCGTTATCGAGGTGGATGCAAGTACACTTCTTCCGTGATGTGTATGTACATACTTGGTTTTATTTCTCGCTCGGCACTGGCGGGTTCCACGATTTCGTTTCAAACATTTCCATCTGCCACGTGGCCGCGAGCCCATCCGTTCGATTGCGCTCTATACAATCACAACATCGTCGCATCGACTAGTAACAGTGTGGGTGCAGATTCAATGTGTTCTTGTCTTGCCATCTTCCCCTATCTTCTCATGTCTTTACCGGATCTAGACTCAAGTGAAGTTTCCATTTTCTCTTCACAACCTCACGTCCATTGTGCCGAGGCCACTAAATCGAGACCTCCGAAGACGACCACCGCCTACGAAACCTCAAACGAAATCTACCCCTGATCATGAATGTCGATCCTGACTTAATGTCGATGATGCCTCAAGAACAGAACGGCTACGACTCTGTAGAAACGACAATCTCCCCGCCATGGGACACATGTATGCCGAGCCAGCTCCTCAGCGTTCGGGTGTCTGGGTCGTTCTTACCGGTGTGGCGATCGTGTTTGCCATCCTCCTCATTACTGCAGGCGTCCTCGTCGAAGTTTTCGTAATCGGCACATACCAGCTCGACGCTGTCAACCGCGCTATACTCACGACGGCGCCTCTGAATCGTATTCTTACGATTGCTCATTGGTCGTCCAACGTCTTCTCCATGACGGTCCCCGTAACGACTGGATTGAGCGCCTATTTTTTCGCGGGGAGGTGGCGATGTGAATATGCCGACGCCATACCAGTGAGTGATTCTGTCTCTTTCTGTCCTCGCGACTAAGGGCATTTGGCAGACTCGCTATTATGATTCGCACTCTCAAAGGTGCGGGTCTCGTATCCCTGTGGAATAGCGCCAGCTATATTGCTGGGCGTGGAAGCATCCCAGGCGGGACCAACCTAGCGAGACCTCCCATCTGCGACACGCCGTCTCCCTCGTTATCTTCCTCCTCGTCCTGGGCTACGCACTTAGCGGGGTGGAAACCTGGCTCGGCGCAACCTCCACCGCTTTCCTGTATCCCCTCACGACAATCGGCCCAGGGACCGGCTCGCAATATCAGTTCTCAGCGGGCTCATAGCTGGGTGCGTGTACTTTATTTATCGGGCTTGGCTTTCGTCTCATACAATCACGCAGGAGCGGCGGTAATGGGATGGCCCAGGCACCGCGGTACAATACGATGAATGGGATTTCAACTGAGACCGTCATCGCATTTACCAACGACGCAACGGCCATCATGGTCCCCCCAGCTTTACAACTTCATCCGTGTGTACGTTCTGCAGTCTTGATAACCTGCGACGTGAAATCGCTCAACGTGACATACCACTACTTCAACAGCAGCTACACGCTTCTCGGCAGCGAGCCGACGAACGTTGACCAAGCGTGGCGTGTTGAAGACGGCTCATGGGCCGTCGTGTACTACGGCACTGCGCCTATCGATACCGGACTGTACTCGGGCAACTACACGGAAGCGTTCGCTAAACAGTTGTCGTCAATCAGCTTGGCTAGTATGAGTCATGACGGCCTACGTCGTCGAGGAGGCACCTGTCCTCGAGTCTGAATCCACCGTGACGTACATCGGTTCCTGGCTTCCTATTGCGCCGTTCTTGCTATTGATCCTCATCCCGGTCATATACGCGTACGTACTTCATCTCGTCCATCCGCTGATTACAGCTCAACCACTGCCAGCATCGGTGTCACTGTGATCACCCTCCTCGCCGTCATCGAACACAGCAGGTCCCCACATGCTGAATTTGCGCGCGGAATCCTCGTCGAACCTGCTACGGTACGTTTCTATATTTCTTTCCAATTCACTCCCCCTCATTTCACGCCATAGGTGGTCTCGGCGGCATGGGTTCCGGAAGCAGCCAGACGTTTGGCTGCGCGTACCATGCTTGAGCTGTTTGGCAATGAGACGTCGGAAGATCGGTTGGTGCTTGCGGTGGATCGTGTGCCCGATGGGTCGCCTGTTATGCGACAGCGGCGTGCACTGTCGAGATGATTGTATTGGAGACAAGGAAATTGCGGGAAGTCCACGAATATCATTGCACAACCCTGTAAATCAATTTCCGCGAGTTCCGTGAATCCTAGGCTGGAAGTGCTGGAAGTTGAGATTTGGTTGAGACAAGGTTGAGACGGTGACTGGTTGTGTGACCAAGTTTGGACGAAGTCGTGACACAGTGATTGCCGCGAACTGGATCCGGATGACTAATCTCCTCTCTCTCCTCCACCTTGGTCTTGCGATGGCTGCGCAACTCATTACCACTATAATGCGTTGAGAGCCTTTCTTCATCTTCATTTCTTCATGAATATCTGGACGACTTCCCTCCAGTCAGCTGAAGACTCAAGTGCTGCCAGTGGCGCTGTACTGCGACTGTCTGAGGCGCAGACAAGGTCTTGAGCTGTATGTGACGTATACTACTCTTTCGACTGCTAAGTATCTCTTTGGTGACATCCAGTCTCGACAAATCTCGTGTTCTCTCAGAATGAGATTCAAATTCCTTTTGGTGCCGGGCCCGAGCTCAAACGCGCCTTGGGAAAAGCCGGTTCCCCATTACGATGCATCACGGCCTGGCCACTGGCCAGGGAGGTACTATTAGTGTTCCGTCATCAACGAATGATGCGCCACAGTGATCAATCGGCGTCTCCTTTTGCGAATAGCGGCCGCCGTCATTGCCGCCGCACTAACGCGGTGTCGACCCTCATTCACGTTTATAAATCGAAACATGCTCTCCCCCAACCGCAACCTCCATGAATACCGTCGCAGCGAAACCCAGCAGCACTGCCCTCCTCTTTCTTCTCAATGGATTACGGGAACGACTTCAGTCGACCAAGCCTTTCACTGCATTCTTCTACAGCCTTGTAGTGGCCGCCTTGGTTTCCGCGCTGCGGCAACGGCGCCGACAGGTACGTAGCACTCGATCGCGCCATCCCCCACTGAAATTAAACTCCACTGACAGCGAACGACCATTCCCGCCGTGACTGGGACTGGCAACATCTTCTCTTCCTACATGGCGGGGTATTACTACCTTACGAACACGTCGGACGTGATCCAGCAGGGCTACGCTCAATACCCCAACGCCGTCTTCCGCGTCCCAACGCTCTCGCGGTGGGACTACGTCGCCACCGCACCGCAGCACGTCCGTGAGATTGCGTCGGCTCCGGAGAGCGTTTTGTCGTTTGCAGATTCTGCGCGGGATGTGCGTCCTCCTTTCTCATTTTGCGCATCCGTTGAAAAACCGTGAGTAGTCCCTCGAGTCGGATTACACTATGGGCCCCGACTTTTTGGAGAATCCGTACCACGTCAAGTGCATCCGCAACGGCCTGACTCGCAACTTGGCGCGTACCTACCCCGATCTCCTCGATGAGATTGTCGTCAGTTTGAATGACGTCCTGGAGCTTCAGGGCAACGGTGCGTGGTGTCGTTTCCGCATCATTTCCGCCTAACATTCTTCCTGGCAGAGTGGAAAGCATTCCACGTCCTGCCCAACATGCGCCAAGTCATCGCCCGTATCACGAATCGTATTTTCATCGGGCTGCCTCTTTGCAGAAACCAAGAGTTCCTCGACCTCAACATCAACTATGTCCTGGATATTTTCACTCGCGGGTCGATCATCGGTCTCCTTCCTGGGTTCCTCAAACCGTGAGTTCCTGACTCTATTTCTTACTCTATCGGACACCAATCCGGAAACAGAGTCTTTGGCCCTCTCATCTCGAGCCGCAAGAGCTCCCTCCGCCGGCAAATGAAGTTCGTCGCGCCTATGATCGAGGAGCGTCTCGCGAATGAGGCCAAGTACGGTCCTAATTGGCAGGAGCGGCCGGTGCGTTCATTTCCTCTCACCTGCAAGGCCGCTGAACAAAGCTGACGCAGAACGATTTAATTACCTGGCTGCTTGACGAAGCGAGGGGCGACGAGCGTTCAGTGCCGCGTCTCGCGAATCGGATTCTCGGCGGGAACTTGGCGGTGCGTTTGGCGGTACATGCTTGATGAATGCTGAAGGTTCACCTGACATAGGCTATCCATATGACCACTAGCGTTCGTCTTTATCCCTTGCTCTGCGAAAGAGTTCTCATACTCTACATAGGCAATGACGGCAGTCCTCTTCGACCTCGTCGCAAACCCCGAATACATCCAACCCCTACGTGAAGAGGCTGAGCACGTCGTTGCGGAGGAGGGCTGGTCCAAAGCCGCGCTGGGAAGTATGGTCAAAATCGACAGCTTCATCCGGGAATCACAGCGCCTGGGAGCTGCATCTCGTTCGTGTCTTGTCTCCCTCTTTTTCACTTCCCTAGATTCGAAACCCAATTTCTGCAGTGGGAATTGTACGCAGGGTTACCGACCCGGAAGGCTTCGTCTTTTCCGACGGCACGCGTCTCCCGCACGGCGTCTTTGTCGGCGTGCCGAGCACGGCTATTCATTACAATGAAGGTGCGCTCCCTGATCCTCTGTGTCACTTTGAACTTATCATGACAAAGCCAACTTTGAAAATGCCTCTCAATTCGACGGATACCGATACTCCCGCGTCCGTAAAGATAACGAGAACGACGGCGAGGCGGCAGGCGCGCCGACAGTGTTCAACCGGCAGATGGTCGTGACCAGCGCAGACCACCTTTCCTGGGGTCATGGCAAACATGGGTGCCCCGGCAGGTGCGTGCTTCTTCACGTTCCTTCCATCCCCTCTCTTGCTCACCCGAATCGGCCCGCAGATTCCTGGCTGCGACGGAAATTAAAACAATCCTCGCACATATGCTCATCAACTACGACATCAAAGCCGAGGTCGACGGCGTGCGGCCTAAGGATGTGTGGTTTGGGATTATGCGGATGCCGAGTTTGGAGGGACGGATCATGATTAGGAAGCGTAAGGTGGATTGAGGGAGGCGCCTGTTGGCCTACACATAATCTATCCTTATTTCCCACAGACATAGATACCTTTATTCTACTTCTCACAAGGCGCGACCGGGCTGTACATGTAGACTTCTACCGTGCCATTGCCGATCGATTTCAATTTTCACGGCTACAGCCTTCGCCGAAGCACGGTGGCTTTTGGTGGGACAGACCCCAGTTCACTCTCCGCCTATGACTCGGGTCCCTGTAAGGAATCACATAAAGCTGTTGAGGGCCGAGGCGTGTCCTGTTCATGGCCGTTCAAAAGAATGGACGGCGGAAGGCACACACCCCAAAGTTCCGTAAAAGCACGAACAAGATGGGATGTCATGCACGTTGCTGTTGAGTGAGTCAAGTCCGGGGAACTTGCACATTGATATGTATGTACGTATGCAGCGTGAGTTCAAACCTTCTTCACAAACTTGCCGGTTTCGGACCATGAAGCACGCTAGTGTATGCCTTTTGGAAGAAGTGCAACCTGGGTCTAGAGGCCACAAGATGTTGAACATAAATATTGATACCATGGATGTTCTATTGTTCAATTTCTCGCACTTTCACATTGTTCTATTGTTGCATTTCCACCCCCTCCAACTATGGGTTTATTCGATCAGGGGCCGGGCGGCTGTGGATTGGAAGGCTGCCAAGATGATCCAGTGTCAATGTGCTGTTTCGTGGAGCTGTTAAACTGACCCGTGATGAAGACGGCTCTTGTGTGACTCAAAAGAAATCTTCAATAGACCAACCTCAAACTGCACCTGGCATTTACAAAACATTTGCCAGCGGCGACAGACTTTGAGCTCAGCAAGTCGCAGCTCATTTCAGACTCTCTTAGTACCCCATCAACGATCATGGCCGTACAACAAGCCCACAGAATGGGACGGCAACCCGGCGGCGTGAACTGGAATCATCGGAACAAACAGCCCTACCGCTTGGAAGAGCTTTTAATGGTCTTTATCGGTTCTTTCCTGAAGTCTGATAGATCCTATGGGAGTACCGTGGCTTCTTTACCTCACATCTCCAATCAAGCGCCGGGTTATCTCTGTAGGAGATTCTTCAAATGTTGGCCAAATTTACTGTGGCGTATGAGTCTGGGTGTATAAAGAGTGGGCAGAGCCCCCCCCCATTTCTTGTGGCACCCGGCACCATATCCATACCATGCGCCGCTTCTTCACCCGTAAACCAGTCCAACATCCCTTGCAACCAACACCATTCCCATCTCTTCAGGTAGGAACCATTCAACATTAAGCTCACTATCTGGAGTCCTTGCAGAGAAATGAAACAGCATCATCAACATCCCAAACATCCCCCACTTCTACTCGCAAAACCTGGGCACCAGTCAACACTTTGACAAATCAAGATAGTGTTCAAGTACTCATCATCCGCATGATTCGTGAGTTGAACACTGAAATTCTTGCGGAAAATTCAACCACCTGTGATTTGCAGAGTTACTCACAACAGAGGGTTCCGCAGACCGCTCCTCGATATTGGAGGTGTGCGACCGGGTGTCCAAAGAGGAAACTGCCCGCCAGGCCATTCGCACATTGATGCAAGAGTTTCAGTGAGAGAACTGTCGTTCTACAGTGAAAATTTGTTGATTTATAGCAACAGGCAGGGGACCACTGCGGCACAACTCTCTGCAGCCAGTGTTGGTGTCTCTTTATTTCAATCAAATTAGCAACCCACATTTGCTCCAGCTATGGGGCATCCTTCTTCACAACTCTTCTACTGTGTTCATTTCACAGTCCGGCGCTCCAGATTTTCTTGAAACACTTGAGGCATTGGTGTTATCTCCACAAACTACAGAGGCAGTGCGGGCTCGTGTGCTCCAGGTACTCGGGGACACTGTATACCGAAATCCAACTCGTGTGTATTTCTTGCTGTTCAAAATTCACTGAGTGCTGACTTTTCTTCCTAAATGGCAGGGGATGTGTTCCATAGACTCTGGGTCAGACTGAAACCCTCTGACCAGCCGGAAAAGGCATGTTAATTCATTCTTTATCAAGTTATAGCCTAAGACGTGGATTGGTTAGGGATCACCATACAGTGATTGTGATGACATCCTTCGCCCTTCAGCATCCCATCCCAGTGCAGGGACAAGTACCAATCACAGCAGTGCCCAGCAGTCCATCCTGGATCGGGCCAGCTCCCCAGTAGATACACACCTGGACCTGCGGTTTCCTCCCACTTGGGAGCCCCCACCCACCTATGAGAGCTCATTCATACATTCCACCAATGCCGAAGCATCCTCTACTCATGATTTCAGCTCCGTATCTGACTCCGAGGACTGCCCAATGGAGCACCCAATGACAGCTTTGACCCCATTGAGGAGTGACCAATCACATATTCATGGTTCAAGAAATCGGCAGCAGCCTTTACCTTTTCCGCCAATGGTGCACACATCTATTTTTCACCTGTTTCAACTGAACTGATTGGAATACAGTCTCCTCCATTGCCACTTGTACCAAGGCCTACATTCCGGCAACGCCAACGTGAG
Organism: Roridomyces roridus; assembly: GCA_029378245.1. Lineage (NCBI taxonomy): Eukaryota > Fungi > Basidiomycota > Agaricomycetes > Agaricales > Mycenaceae > Roridomyces > Roridomyces roridus. The sequence goes on from JARKIF010000059.1 coordinate 237,809, forward strand.
ATTTTTTGACACTTTCTACCAGTGGTTGTGTTGGTTCTAGTACAAGCCTCTTACAGAAACCAACCTCGAAGGATCCCTGGTGAGCACAAGTCAATTTTTCGTCATTGGGTATAAGCTCATCATTCTTGTTTATAGAATGCACAGTTGCATGAATATTCCAATTCCCCGACAAGTGGAGATGCTCCAATGCGAACCAGAAGTCGGAGTAGCCCAGCACAAAGACGTTTACGTGAGTACACTCGGAGAAATTGGCTTGCATATGCACCGTCAACTCACAGAACAATATTTAGCCCTTGCCCCGGGAGGAAGCAGATCTAATACAACAATGCTTCCTGAAGCCTCTCACAAATTTTCTGGGGCAACTATGGCTCTTGAGGAGGACAAGACATTGATATACCATGTATGCAATAAGGGAACTCGCAACTCTACCCATGATTGAATATTTGTGCTTCTAGCGTACTTTCAACTACCTTCAAAGTGTTGCATTTGCGAGGAGTAATCTAGAGTAAGACTTGCCCTTACTAATGTGACACTTGATGCTAATCATTGAACAGTGCAATGTCTCGATTGGAAAACCTGGGAAGGACTGAAAGGCCCAACACATTGGATTCGGCTGTCAATGTTTTGAAATACCGCGGCATTCTGATGGAGGTGAGTCCGGCCATCTTTATCTTGTACTCATCATATATTGAACCGGCTTAGATCTCTACTTCACTGGAGGTGACCAATGACCCGGACCTTGAAGCCATATGCAATGAGGATCAAGTCATTGTTGTTGACATCTTGTTGTCCATTTTATCTTCGGTCACTGACCAACATGCCACATTGCTGGCATTGGATGGGCAATCTGCTCTGTCAATTCTGGATATCATGCAAGATGTGTGTATTTTTTGTGGGACATTCAGTGGTGAACTAATCAGGAATTAGACACTCGACAAATGCCTCTTGATTGATGAACATGTGAAACTGAAGGCACAAAAAACGATTGAAAAACTTGTTAGAAGCTCTCACAGGTTTCCTTCATCGCTCTTCATATCTGGTGTTACACAGAGGGAACATATGGACACTTGTTTTGGGGTATCATCAATTTCATTGCTCACCCATAAAAGATTCACTGAATAAATTACAGGGCTTCGGAGATGTTTACAAAGCAATGTATCAAGGAAGTGCAGTGGCTCTCAAGCTCCTGCGAGGAATCCAGAGTTCCAAACAACAACATGTACTACGTGTGAGCTTTCCTTAGGATCAGCCTACAAAACAATGTAACAACATCTGTTTGTAGCAATTTCGTCGAGAGGCTCTTGTCTGGAAGCGTCTGTGCCATCCAAATATTGTCCCACTCCTGGGGATAGACAAAGAGACCTTTGACCCCTTTCCCTGCATGGTCTCGCCTTGGATGCCGAATGGGACAGTCATTGAATATTTGTCTAAATTTCAACACAGTCAACGACAGAAAATTGTTGATCAGCTGGTCCGTACTCTGAGCTCCTTCCAGACTGGATACTTATTTTGGATAGATCCCTGAGATTGCTCAAGGCCTGGCATTCCTTCATGAACAGAATGTGGTACATGGAGACCTCCGCGGAGTCAGTTCACTGTATTATTGTTGAGCATATTTGGGTAAAGCTAACCATGGTTTTTAGTCCAACATACTAGTGAACGGTGCTGGGCATGCCTGTTTAACAGATTTTGGGCTTTCTGTGATTACCGATATGACAGCAAGCTCACAGACCAATCATGGCCATGGAAGTGTGAGGTGGATGGCTCCAGAGGTATTCCAACCACCGGAAGACTATGACCTTGAAACTACAGCAAGAAGATCACCCAGCGATGTGTACGCATTCGGTTGTGTTTGTCTGGAGGTCAGTAGCTTTGAAAACTGCCCTGAATACCATTTTACGTGGATACCCCAGCTGCACACTGGGCTTCCACCATTCCATGGCACAATTGTGAATAACAATACAGTGATACTGCGGGTCATGCTAGGGAGCCGACCAAGTCGCCCACCTGGAAACCTCATTTCTGACCAGCTCTGGGAAACCATGACCCGCTGCTGGTCTGCTGAAATTGCTCAACGCCCCAGCATCATCGATATCCTCCTTGGGCTTGGAAGTTTGCCTTCCTCACTCATCATTCAAAGGGTGACTCAACGAGAAGATAATTCGTCCAGTGGGGTAAATATGCCTTCAATCATGGGATTTTTATTTCATCACATTGTCAGCCCTACTCGGATGTTTACAAGGCAGTTCATCAGGGCAAATCAGTGGCCCTGAGACGAATGCGAATGACAGAACACTTCCATGTCCGTTCTGTGAGTAGAGCCAAGATGCTCGGACCAGACACTTACTTCTGTTAGAAATTCTGTCGAGAAGCTATTGAATGGAAGCGTCTCAGGCATGACTATATTGTACCGTTGTTGGGTATTGATGCGGAAAGTTTCACCACATCTTTGTGCATGGTGTCACCATGGATGCAGCACGGGACAGTAATTCATTATCTGTCTACAATCACGGAGTCACACCAGTGGCAATCCACTGTCAATAATTTTGTCAGTTTATTTCATCTTGATCCTACCCCCCAGGCTCATGTTGAATTTCATTAGATCTCTGAGATTGCTCAAGGACTTTCCTTTTTACATGTCCACAATATTGTACATGGAGACCTCCGAGGAGTCAGTGGCCTTCCTGATATGATAACCTGAGCCTGCAAACTGAAAATGCTTCCAGTGCAATGTATTGGTCACTGATAGTGGCCATGCTTGTTTAACCGACTTCGGTCTTGCGGGTTTGTTGGATACTACAACGAGCACACTTGAAAGTTTTCAATGGACAGCACCTGAAGTCCTGCAACCGGAGGCTCATGGTCTTGAAAAATCTGTCCGAGGAACACCATCCGACATCTATGCCCTCGGATGTGTTTGTTTGGAAGTGAGTGGCTTTGACTGACAACTTGATCCTGGTGAATATGAAATGCTGACGGTTTCCCAGCTTCACACAGGAAAACCACCATTTCATGGAGTACCTTTAAGCCACGCAACATTGATAATGCAAATCACAGTTGGACTCCGTCCGCCTCGTCCACCTGGGCACATTATCTCAGATCAACTATGGAATATTATCCAAAAGTGCTGGCTCAAAAAGTTTTCTCAACGCCTCAGTATACAGGATGTGATTCAAGAACTGATCCTGATCCAAGTACCTTCTAGTTGTCTCCCCAAAATCCATGATGTTCACCTTTTCTTTCTGAAGGACTTCAATGAAATGCATTTTCGACATCCAGTTGCTCTGGCAAGAAGGCACGGGATGCTAGTAAACACCGGCAGCATCCAGGTTTGGGACTGATGGGGGACATGAATTGGCCGGAACTGGGCAATGGACATGTGCAAATGAATAATGTGGGCAGCATTGTGCAGCGTATAATACTTGGAACATACACGTCCTTTTTTGGCTTCTGTAACATTGTTGTGGTAGTAATGCCGGGCCTACTTACTGCTGGTGTGGCATTATAAGTACTTGGTGTGATTTAGGAGTTGGACAGCGGCCCCTGAAATGATTGCATGTGCGCCGGTGACGGTGAGAAACAGTCATTGATGAAAATCATAATCTGAATGATGCCATCAGACTGCGCATGAAATGATTCAATAATAGAGGATCAATTCAGCGCTGATAGATGACGGTGGCCTCTGAAGACTTCTGGCTGAAATATGCATCTGCGCCTGCAGTCGGTGATGGCAATCATGATCCGATCGATGTCATCAGACTCCAGGGAAATGATGCAATGGCGGATCTGATGAACATCTGGTTCGATTCCAACTTCGCTCCCAGTATTGATCGGCTGTTGCCTGTACGGCTGATAATTGCACTCAAGGCACCCAAATGGGGAGCAGCATGGGTGAGAAATCTAGCATCCATTGAGTGCCACAAATGTTCGGCTGGGCGATGTGTAGCAAGGGGCAAAGATGGATTCATTATCAGTTGAACTTTGTGAATTCTTGGCCGAAGCGCACAAGAACCGCAAGTGAACTGCGCCATTGCGGTTAGTTGATGAACTTCAGAGATGATCGGCTGTTGCTCGTCCACTCCATATTTGCACCAACTACATCTGTTTCTCTTCCCTGTTTATGGTTAAAGGTTGTTCTGACGATTAGAATCAACCAGCGCTCAAGCAATGTCAATCATACTAAACTCTGTTCGTACGATACCCACTAAACATAGGTATCAAATTGAACAAGGTTAAATGTCACTGAGAGGAAGGGTATAAAGTGCCTGTGGTGCAGGTTTACCCTCTTTCCACAGAACCTCGCAAATTCAATCCGACGCTCAAGCAACCTTCAACATGCGCTTCTACCTGACCCTCCTCGTCGCCGCGGCACTCAGTGGACTACCTGCCTTTGCGGCACCCGCTGGTGCTATTGCTCGCCAGGTCCCCGAGGAGCAAGCCACGTATGTTGCCCGATCACATACATCGCATGAGCTGACATTCTATTCTTTTTAGGACAGGAAAGAATGGAGTCATTGTGCCGTACGGCAAGAGGCAGACCCCGGAAGAGGATCCGACGTACGACCTTTTCCTTTGTATGAGACCCAGCCTTACTTATCATCCATCGTGCGGAATGAATACAGCAAGAGCCCGAATGGTGTCATCATAATCTACGGAAAGAGGCAGATTCCTGAGGAAGAACCCACGTAAGTCACCACTTGCTGAACTTCTATCAAAATGAATGCATCATGACCGAATGTAGGATGGGAAACAACGGGCAGATCGTACCCTACGGTCGCAAGAGACAGGTCCCGGAGGAACAGGCTACGTACATGATACTTCTCCTTTCCTACTTTCAAGTTTGCTGAATGTTCTTCCAAGAACTGGCACAAACGGCCAGGTCGAACCTTACGGTATCGGCAAGCGGGAGATCCATGCGGCCTGACTCCTGTAGAACTGTGAATCTCCGTGGTTTAATATGAATATGATCGGTAGTGTTGAATGTGAATTGTACTTCAAGTTGGCGCGATTTGCACTGGAGTGGAATTGAATCTCACCCTGCTTGCCCAATCACATTCATCGTGATGCGTCTCAACGTGTTGCCCGTGGCATATCAATGACCACCTCTGTGTGTTCCACCGCTGGGAATGCCAGAGTGCCATGTAAATGCTAAATTGAGGGATTTACCACAGAAGAGTCGAGACCCCCTAAACTGTGATATCAACTTGCTCATAGTAAGACGGACATCAAAAATACCGCAGATCTTGTGGTCCGTTGTTGTACAGTCTCGCATCGCAGCACAGGAATCAGGATGCCCGAGAGGTCCCTGATAGTGGTGCGGCCGAGGAAGGTGCTCCGAGAGTGAGTGTCCAAGTTCTCTTTCAATTTGGAGCGGCGACTACGCGTAGCACAGTGTAACAGTCAAGGCGCGCCGAAGAGGTGTCCGAGGTCCCGGTCAAAGCCACTGTTCCTGACGTTCCCGGACGTTTAACTCTCGTCATCCGAGTTGTGCTAATCAACTACGTACTCGCGGAGTCCAGACAGCCTGAGAAGGGGGAATCGCGTGCCAGCACACAACCGACAGCTTATCGTCTCCCCTCACCTTGATCCCCTCACTTCACTTCATGCCATCTGTGAACGTGAGCGTCGATGTTACCAGCCCACTTATCAACTATGCTGGAAACTGGCAATTGGGAGGTGCGGATGGGGACCCGGGCACGGTCAAGTAAGCTCCCACAGATACACACACACCGTTAGCTCCTGACTCCTCCCGCTCAGTTATTCGATGCAAACTTTCCAGTACTGCCAAGTCGTACCGTGTACAGCAAGTATCCTGTTCAACGGGTCTGAAGTTCACTTTGTCGGTGCCTGGCGGGGGAATAGCGGGCCCTGGCAGGTGGATCTGGACGAGACAACGTATGGGCCGTTTGCCCCTGCGATAAACCAGCCGCCCTGGGGAATATTCCAAGTGGACAAATACAACAGGACGGGGCTGTCTTCATCTGGGCCGCACATGTTCACAGTGGGAAATCTGCCACCGACGGTTTCTGCACAGAATACAATCGACCTGGACTAAGTGCGTCGGGATAATCCAGACTCCAGATACTTACTCTGATATCAACTTGCTCGTAGTTCTGGTGGACGACGGACATCAACAATACCGCAGATTTCGTGATTCAAGACGACAGCCACGCGTTCTCATATTCGCCCGTAACACAGTGGGATGCCGACCTCGCTATATTGGCTCTCACCGATTTCAGCCAAAATACAGGACAGTGCGTACCTTTCGCTCTCAAGAATCCGTTCCTATTGCTCATTTTGTAGTGTCACCTCGGCGAACGGCGCAGAAGCCACACTGGAATTCATGGTAAGTAGGAATCGAGACTTCCGGCTGCTGGAATCTCACTGGTTGAAAGGGGGACCGGGTAGCATTATACGGCGCGGTCGGCGACATCGGCGGTCATACAGCGTCTCCATCGACGGGGGCAGCCCCGCCTTGTACTCCTCCAAGACCAAGTCTGCACGGTGGAAACCTAACACAGCAGATGATCTTTTACGCCGACCATCTCCCGGCGGGGAATCACACCCTCACGCTGACCTCGGAGGCTAGTTCGTCGAGTGATTTCATTTCGATTGATTTCGCTATTGTGATGGTACGTGAGTGCTTGGAAATTGTAGGAGAGAGATCGACAACTCTGCATGGTTCCAAATAGGTCAATACAGGTGCCACTGCTCCGCCTGCACCATCGTAAGTTCAATATTCGCTGTCCCAAGGCAAGTTCATCTAACTCGTTCGGAGCCTTCACCTTCAGAAATCCACAGCTTATCCAAAGGAGCCCCGCGGGGATCATCGCCGTACAGCACTCGCCATATCCTCCATCTGCCTACTTCTCCTCGTCCTCTGGCGCCGCCGCCGACGCGGTGCAGTGAAACTCGACCTCACCGAACCGGAGGAAAATCACAACGGCGAAGGCGGTGCCAATGTTGGGTACATCCCGTACCTCGTTACGCCGTTTGAGGAAGGCCGCGGTGCAGATCCGCGAGGTACGACGCGCTTTCGAATGTCGGGTGGGATACGTCGAGCCGAGACGCCGTGGGGCTCGTTAGCAGGGCCTCGCGTGGGAAGGGGGATTCTAGTCTGTATGTTGTAGGAAATTGAGGCCGAGTTGAGCTCGA